>VDFB02365558.1:0-38448 GCA_007258455.2 Sequoia sempervirens
AATTTTTTGAAATGAAGATTTCAGGATTTTTGAATTTCATAGATTTTTAAACTTTGTGGTTTTATGAACTTCATGGAGTTTTGAACTTCAAGGATTTTTGACTATTAGGAATTTTAAAAAGGCTTTGGATTTTCACGAAAATGGAATTTTGGGGATTTAAGGTAAGCTCAAAAGTGAATGAGAACCTTGAAATTCTAAGTAGATGGGAAATATTCAAAACTGCATAACTTCTGACCTAGAAGGAATTTCCCAAAAGTTTAAAAAGCAACCTAGCCTAATTTTTATTCTCTATCCATAGGTGTGCAAAAAAACTTTAAATATGATATCCCAAAATTTAGGTCCCCAAGACTCTTTAAAGCATTACCTTGTTCAAATTAAATCTAGACTTAATCTCAAAATAACCTCTCATCATAATCATCCCAAAATAGGGAAAAATTAGAAATCAAAAGACACAAAATGTAGAGACACAAAAAGAAGAAAGGGGGTCTCTATTTCAGACAGAGCATGTGTGCAAGGCACAAAAAATGGAAACTTTGCTAGGAAAATATTCATGAACATTTCAAGGATAAAGATCCATCTGAAACCCCCAAAATCTCTAGTTAACTTCCAAACTAAGTTTCACATAAGGAAAACTCACTCAAAAGAGAAGTGAAATCATTAGTTGAATCAACTCGCTTTCATGCTTAGATCATCAGTTGTGTGTGCATATTGAATTCATTCTAGCTCTTGAAAGTAGGAAACAACTAGCATTCTATTATGATAAGCTTCATAGATATTCCAACTCAAAAAGTAACCCGAATATTGCCTTGCTATCAATCAAGCATCTATAGCTCCAACAAGGTTATCGCTGCAATTCCCACAAACATTGCTCTATTTCTAGTTGAGCATCTATATCCCCGATAGAGTTATTCACACACCCAAAAGTCATAATTTAAATATTCTTTTGATTTTCATGATTTTCTATTGTGATTATTTTCTTTGATTTCCTTTTGACTCATAAGCATTGAAGCTCATCATGGGTTTGGGAATTACAATGGTCACTCAAGCAGAATTTTAGATTTTTCACTTATCACAACTTCATGAGGGTAACAACAAAAACTTCAAGAGGATATTTAAAATGTGTAAATTGTGATGATCAAGTAAGGTTTGTGAAAAGACTCAAATAATGATTTCTAAGTCAAGTAACAATTCTATCCACAAAATTCAGTCACAAAAGATAACCTAGACTCAAGGATGACTTATGAACATTTATGAAAGAAATGAACATGAACATCCAACAAAATACCTCTTGAATGAACCTTCAAAAAATATCCAATCACAAAATGAAAGACCAACTTTTCCCATGGTAAAAAGTAATAAAACTAACCTACAACAAACTTAAACCTACCATAAAGCAAAAAGCAAAGAAAGAAAGCCAATCCTAACCTGATTATTTACAAGAAACTCAAATAAATAAGTGTTGGACAACATGGAAAGACATGTTACCTCACATTGTTCCTCAGAATGTTTAGAAGCAATACAGTGTCGGGTATAGTTCAAATATTTGTTGATTTACCCTTGTATTTAGAGAAATATATTCTTGATGTGCTACTTTCGTATTTGATAGAAAAATTAGGAAAAATCAAAAATTGAGGTAAATCTCTAGGGCCATGATCAATCCATACACAAGTTGTTCCCTTTGAAAATACATAATCAAATTGATAAATTTCAGAATTCACAATAAAGAAAGATACAACCTGATTTTTCGCCTACTTAGACATGAAGTTGTGATTATCATCTACTAATTTTCCTTGTGATGAGTTGATATTCATAGTGTTAAGAGGTCTTAATTGATGATTCTACATTCCCCTCGCATTCAAAACATGCAAAGAAAATTCATGGCCATCAATAAATAACTTAAGGTGAAAATCATATTGAACATGTTCAGATTGAGAGCCATGGAACATTTCACCTATTTGTTTGTCTTCATGCAACATTGGTAATGAAATCACAGGAACATATTCATGTACAAGAACTCCCTCAATCGGATTCTTGTCAAAATCCATTACAAGTTGATCTTTGAATACCTTTTTAATTGCAGCAATGTGGTCATATGTAGTAACTGTAATTACTAGATCCCCTTCCTTGGCATCATTTGAAATTTCTTGCATATTAGTATGATTAAGATGTCACTCATCATCTTCAAAGCATAACACATATGAATTTTCTATGCTCAATTAATTGAAATATAAAAGGAAAATATAATTTAATAGATAAGAAGACTCCCTAATTTCATCCCTTGTTGATTTTGGTGTAGACTTCTGATCATAGCTATCAAGAACACCAATTTCTTTTAATCCTTCCTTCTGTTCTACTACCTATTCATCAAAAAATTCTTGAAGGAAGGTAGGGAACTTTATGTTAGGTTTCTTTGATAGTTCTACTTGTTCTTTAACTTGTTTGATTGTTGTTTTTCACAGCAAACATGTAAATTTTGAGAGTTCCAAATTATGTATCCTACACTAGCTTGGTAACAATAATTCTTCCAAACATATTTTGTAGCACAGGTTTGAACAACCTTTCATGAACTTTGTAATGAAGTCATTGTATCTCACCAGTATTGAATCTTCATCACTGATAGGGTGTCATATCCCCTTTCTAAAAGTGTCACTTACTATTTATATTAAGTCTAGATGTCTAAATATAGTAAATCAAGATTGTGGGTTGACCAAGGAATTAATATCTTTTTTATGATTGGATTAATTAAAAATAATATTTAATCATCAAATGGATATTTTAATTATTTATCACCCATACTTGGGTGTGGTTTTTTGTTGGAGCATGTTTTGGCTAAAAAAGTAAATTTAATTGCTTATGGCAATAATTGTCATAAAAGCAAATCTTTTTGAGAAATGACTAATTTAATGGAGGCCAATTGGGAAATGAGCTACAAATAATGAAATGCAATATTCCTTCCATTTTAGCATGGAGTTTGGGTGCCCAAGAAGCTTCCTAAAAAGGAAACACATATAAAATACCATTTATTTCATTTTGGATTCATTCTATGCATTTTTTTCATAGTTGTGATATTTTATTTTTAGGTTGGGAAACCAAAGAAGGAAGAACTCCAAGGCTGATAAATTAAGGAGTCGGAGGCTTGAAGGCAGTGGTTCGATGGTCTCTAGGATTAGATTCATATAGAATCTGACATTGTGCTACATTGATTTCAGTTTAGAGTATTTCTTTCAATATTAGCAGGTGTAGTTTTGAGAATAAGTGAGTTGTGTGTTTCAGTTTGTTTTTTATATTTCATCATATATCTTTGTTTTAGTGACATATATTTATCTAATTTTGTTGCTCAAATTATAAAATTTTATTTTGACGAGTTGTGTTTAGTTTGGCATCCATTTGGTGCATATTTTGGCTTGCATTTGTGAGGTTTCTTTATGTATTTTGCTGCAAATGTAGTTTGTTATTATCTATTGTTTATGATAGTAAATATGATGTCCACGATATATATATCAGTTGCATTCCTTTTGTGTTGGAATTGCTCTTTTTGGTCAAGTTTATCTCATACTCGATTTCACCGTTTATTGCAATTTGTACTCCTAAGGAAGTTAATCCTTATTTGTTAAAGAAATCTGATAATTTCCAGCAAGGGAAATTACAGTGGTATTAGAACCATGATCTTTCTAGCCTGAGGGTTTGATCTTTTTTTGCAAAAGGAAAGAGGAGTTAAAATATGGCTAATCAGATGGAAGAATTGGCCAGAGATCTAGCAGCCATTAGAGAAACATTTATTAATCAAGATTAAGGATTTAGAAATGCAATCCCATATAGTGATTATATCACTTATATGTAGAGCATCATGACCATCAAGGGTCGTAGACAATATTTAGACTCTAATGGAAGAGATATTTGGAGAAAATTCACAAAATCTTTAGCACCCACTTTTGATGGGTCAGACAAGATCTCAATCAAAGAATGGTTATTTGAGATGCAATACTATTACTTCCTTAGTTCCATGGAGGAATAAGTTTTCATTTCTTTTGCAATCTTGTATCTTGATGGAGCTTCTTATGATTGGTAGTACCAAGGTACGAACACCCAATTCCACATTTAGGTAGATTCTTTTGAAGAATTTTGTCAAATTTTGATTGATAGATTTGAACAAAAGGGTGAAAAGGAGAAAATAGTTATATAAGAAATTATAGCAAGAGAGTCTAATGTAATGAGTGTTTTGAAGAATGATTAATGTGTGAAAAATCCTCTGGATGATTCTTTGATCATGCATGAAATTACTATGGATAATGTGATGCATGAAGAACTAAAGACAGTGATAGAAAAACCTGAGGCACAAACTCAAAATATGGAAGAAATGGTGATGTTGCAACATAAAGAAAAATCAAAATTGTGAGAATAAAAAATGGAAGCCTTGAATCCTAATTTAGATTCATTTGTTGAAAACTCTAATACTATCAACCTTGATGAATTTTGTGGAACTAAAACTAATGATGGGTTCTCTGAGGTTCTTTCAAAAGTTGAACATGAAAGAGGAAAGGGTGATGATATCTCCAATTTAGTTTTTAATGCTCACTCATATCATTTCATTGATGATATTACAGGTGTCTTTGAGTTTGGCTTCCAAACCAAGCCTATGGAGAAAGAATTTGATGAAGATTTTAGTCCTAGGAAGGTGGATAATGGCATTTCCAAAGAGACTACCACTCATGGGGAGCACAATGACTAATTATACCTTGATCAAAGCAATCAACCCTCTTTCACTTGGGATCCAGGTGTGTCAGCATCTAAGTATGATGAGGATCTATCTTGGGATGGATTTATCTTTCATTCCAATTTTGTGTTAGATTCATCTTTGGAGATATGCAGGGAGGATGTCATTGAAGAAGCTAAGGCTAAAAGGTATTTTGATGATATTAAATAAACATCTAATTTGTTATTGCTTGATGTTGATTTTGAGAAAAGATATAGTAGCTTTGATTTTGATCAAAAACAAAGAATCTTCGACAATGAGCTAAAACATAGTCGCATTATTGATTTGGTTCCTCAATCCAATCCTACACATTTTCACCAAATTAGAAAAGAAGGGGTTTATGAGGTTTGGGAAAGCCATGGTGTAGTTAGTGATAGGTATGAGGAATATTTTAATGTTGGAATGCATCATAATTTGTTAAAACTTGAAATATGAGGAAAGTTTTAGTAATTATTTTTTGGATTCCTCTAAAAATGAAGTACAAGTTTTATCTAGATTGGATAGTGCACTTATGCATATAGAAATCATCATTTTAAATTCACCAAGAAATCAAAATAAGTTTAAGGTTTCCTATGGAAAATTGAAAATAAGGTAGAACACCATGGAAGAAACCAAAATATCTTACTTGCATATGATACATGTTAGAGATATGGCTAACAAGTTTGGAGATGAGACCCTATTCATGTCTAAGCAATTAAGGGAAGAAGTTGGTGAGCTCATTAGTAAGCTTAAAAATAGAAAGCTTTCTTTGGAAAGTATCCAAGAGGCACTTTTAGAGGAAGGTGGTCAATTTTATGAGGCTCAAAAGTTTAGGGAAGGGACCAAGGAGGAAAAATAGGTAATGGAGAAGTTAGATTGTATCCAAGAGGAGCATGACTTGGCACATTCAGATAGTTGGAGTTTGGACTAGCAAGAGGATGGATTTAATTTTAGAATTGAAGAAAAAATTTAGATTGTTGATAATCCTATATTTATGATGGATGATAATTTAACCCATAATAATCCCTTATTTGAGTTGGAGCTAACAAATTTCAGTGATTAGATTAGGGTTGATTGCAAGACTCGAGACCTAGGTGTATTTTCTTGTTATGAGGTGTTGTCTCAAGATTGGAGTAAAGGATAAACCTTCAAAATTAGTGTTGTTTCCCACTTTCCAATCAGTTTGTACATTACTCTATATCTGATTTGTAGATGAGTTGGATGGACTCTTCAGCCCTATAACAGAACAGTTATTGGGTAAGGTTGGTTGGTAGAGGTATTGTAACTATAGGGGATGATCTTGTTGCTACTACCACATACATATCCCCTATGTTTCTAGTTGGATTTTAGTTTGGTTATTGCTACCCTTACATCATTTGGTTTGTTGTGGATAAATCATTTTATGAGAAGTTCGATGTTGAGCATAGGAAAAAAATTGGCAATTGGTTGTAAGTATTTTCTTGGACACAACTCAATCTTTCATTTCTTTCACGTTGGTGAGCAATGGTCACTTTAGTTACTTCACGAAGATGACATGCATGATTTTAGATGTTAGTTTAATGATTTAGATGGTTTGGTTGGGTTGGTGTGCTCGGGCCTTTCCATTTGACACTTGGAATGATGTTGAGGATTATGCTTTATGGTTGAGAAAGGTCTCTTGTATTCTACCTATGATTATTATTGGTAGTAAGTTTTTTGGTGTGGACTTCTCTAAGTTTCTTTGGTAGGACATATTCTATGATAGGGATTTTAGAAGTTTTTTAGATGATGTTTCCTTTGTGAGGCTCTAGATGAGGAGAGTTTTATTCAAAGATGATGATGCAAAGTAGGGAGTAACCCTTCCAAATATTCCAACTCAAATTGTTTCAAACAAATTTTCCTTCAGCAAAACCCCATCTTGGAACATTTTCACAATTTCATCCTATTCTCCTAGTAGCATTGCAAATAGGGAAAATTATGCACAACTTTCAGAAAACTCTGCAAACCCACAAAAGAATGGGAATTTTAGATACCCATTAGGGCATTCTTCAACATATTTTCAAATCTCTTAGGGTCACTTTGGACCAACATCTCCAAAAATCGATTGGTATGTTGTCCTGAGGCCAAATTAGGCCACTTTAACAAAGCAACTTGGTGAAATTCTTCATCAAAACTCCAAAACTCAATTCCATCACTCTCAACAGGTCTCAAATGGACTGAAACAACAATTTTAGGACCAAAAAATACTCATTCATGCATCAAACCCCAAAACCCTTGCTTTAGGCTTATTTCATGCTTGGAACATGAGAGTTTATTGAAAATAAATACCCCAGACCCTATCTCACCTTATCACTACCTCAAACAAATCAAAATATGTCTACACATTCTTAATAAAACATCTCCCAACCTTAAGCAATGTAATTTCACCAAACTACAACTTCTAGCCATCCATTTTGAGCCAAAAACTCATGAAAATCACTTAGGGCAGCAATCAAAACTCCTCCAAACGCCTTCCCTACTCCTAAAATCCATTTTATCACCTAAATCTATCCTATTTCACCCATTCCACCAAGTCTTAAATTAATCTACAGGTGGGATGGGTGATTAATCCATTTTATTCACTTTCAAACCCTCAAATAGGGTGTTCAGACCCGCCTACAGTAAAATGATTGTAAAAACCTTAATTCCCAATGAAATCCAATAAAATAAAAACCAAAATTTTGCTACTTCAATCCTCCATTGAATTTAATGCAATTTGAATCAAAACCTAACTGTACAGGGCTATACAGAACAAGGGAGCAACAAATTACACAGGAAAAACACAAAAAATTGAGAGATTTCTTATTGCCTCTTCCACAAAACTTCAACCAGAACTTTAATTCAACCATACACATTGTATTTAAACCTTGGAAATCTAAAAAAAAACTAAAAAATGACTCCAACTAAATTTTGAACCCCATGACTATTGGCCTTCCTTGTTTTTGCATTTTTGCAACTTTTTACAATATTGCATACAACAACTTTTGACATTATTTCAAAATATGACCATAGGAACTAAAATGACTCCAATTACATTTTAAATGGTCTATTATGACCTTATTTACAAATTGAACTTGGTGCCCCTGCACCACATGATGATTTATCAATGGCACATTACCAACATGGTGCTCAGGATAAATGGTTGCAGTTATGGGAGCATTGTCATCATATTTCCTTTGGTATATCTCCATTTTTTTCTCTCTATATTTATAATTCTCTCACTTTCTTTGAATTATTAATTCCAATTAGTAGAACCCCTACAACAAGTGACTTTTTCCTACAAAGTTAGAAGGACCTAGGATCATTTAGAGATGATGCACACCTTGTGCAGTTAGTGTATGTTATCTACAAGTTTACGATGAAGTTATTTGAAGATTTGATGGGATTAATATGTATTGGGGATTACAACATGTTTCTTGCTTGGGTGAATATGAAAATTTATGATATTCCTTAGCAAAAGATTCAAAATGATAAGTTACAAAATTGGGATGATAAGTTTATGTTTGTGGATAGACTCGAGAAGAACATCAATATCTATTCAAATGGTTTTTTGTTTGAAAATTCAGATGGGAGAATTACGCTATGAATTTTGTTGTATGATTTCATTTTCCACTCCTCTACTATACTTAATTAGCTGCCATAGATCATTTGATGAAGCTGAAAGCAATATTTCACAAGTTGAGGTTAAGTATGGAATTTTTGTTACACATTCCTACACTGAATATTTTAGCATTGTGAAGGTGAGAGAAGAAACTATTTCCAAAATTCACATTTTATGTAATGGGGAGTGCATTATAACCAATCCTAAAAGTAGCAAAAATCAAATTTGTATCATTGAGAAAGGTATCAAAATTTACAGGTTTGTCTCATCTCACACTAGTGCATTTGGCAAGTTTATTAAAATTTTGTGAGAAGATGTATTTCATTTGGATTATGAGAATGAATGCATCAATTAATTACTCATCAAAGAGATCAGATTGCATAGATGTTGTTTTTGGATTCATAGTAATGGAACAAAGGAATCTAAGTGCTCATTTTGGCACTGTATTCTTAAGCAAAGAGTGAAACTCTTCATTGGTACAAGAAAAGGGCTTCATATACAATTTGGCATGATACATAATTTCGGCGTAAGAATTTTCAAAGAATTATATTTTTTAATTGCTCGAGGGCAAGCAATTTCTAGGAGGGAGGACTTGTCATGCCCCCTTTCCAAAATTAGCATTTACTATTTATAGTAAGTCTAGTTATGCAATTATAGTAAATCACATTGTGGATTGATCAGGAATTAATATATTTTTTGATGATTGGATTAAATAAAAATAATATTTAATCATCAAATGGATATTTTAATTATTTATCACCCATACTTGGGTGTGGTTTTTTGTTGGAGCATGTTTTGGCTAAAAAAGTAGATTTAATTGCTTATGACAATAATTGTCATAAAAGTAAGTATTTTTGGGAAATGACTAATTTCATGGAGGCCAATTGGGAAACGAGCTACAAATCATGACATGCAATATTCCTTCCATTTTGGCATGAAGTTTGGGCACCCAAGAAACTTCCTAAAAAGACAACACATATAAAATACCATTTCTTGCATTTTGGATTCATTTTATGCATGTTATTTTCATAGGTTATGATATTTCATTTTGAGGTTGGGAAACCAAAGAAGGAAGAAATCCAAGGTTGATAAAACAAGGAGTTAGAGGCTTGAAGGTAATGGTTCTGATGGTATCCAGGATTAGATTCTAACATTGTGCTACATCGATTTCAGTACAGACTATTTCTTTCAATATTTACAGGTGTAGTTTTGAGAATAAGTGAGTTGTGTGTTTCAATTTGTTATTTATGTAGACTACAACATATATCTTTGTATCAACAACATATCTTGATGTAATGTTGTTGCTCAAATTTTTAGAGTTTAGTTTGATGAGTTGCATTGAGTTTGACATCTATTTCGTGCATATATTGGCTTGCATTTGCGAGGTTTCTCTATGTATTTTGTTGCAGCTATAGGTTTTTTTTAGCTACTTTTTATGATAGTAAATCTGATGTATTTTCATGGTATTTTCATACATATATCATCATATATCATTTGCATATATTTTGTGTTGGAATTACTCTTTTTGGTGAAGTTTATCTCAGACCTTATTTCACCGTTTATTTTAATTTGCACTCCTAAGGAAGTTAATCTTTATTTGTAAAAGAAATCTGATATAATTTCCATCAAGGGACATTACATAAGGGAAGTCTAATTAATAACTTCCTTCTCTTGTGGTTGATCAAACTCAATTGAATCTTCTGGTTCAGATGTTTGACCATCCTCCACAAGAACAACCCCTCGTATTTCCCCATGTTCCATTACACTTGGACACTCATCATCAACCTTTCTTGTCCTTGGTATTTCATTATCTTCCTTATTTCCTCCAATATCTTCTATGGATGCCTCAACATTTGTTGCTACATATTCTTCTGAGTCAATATTTGTAGGTTCCATGTCAGTTGCAATGTACCTTCTAGGGAACTCATCATTACTTGTATCTAATTGTTCCATTAATCACAACTGAATTTTGACTTGATTAATTATATCTTCACATAAAGGACAAGTGAACTCTGAATGAGGTGCATTATGTACCCTACACCAACTAGACAAAAGTATACCTTTTAAACATAACTCGTTCTTACTACTTAGCTGATCCTTAATTAGCTCTTTAAAGGATTCACCGACAACATCAACAACTTCCTCCACCTCTACAAAAACTAGGGGTTCATTTACTTCCCAGAAGAAAATTTTCCTCTGTAAAGCCATCAACATTCTTTTCAAAAAGGTTAGACAATCCAACTCATTGTGCTTAGAAGCATCATGAATCTTGTTATTTTCTGATAATGCAAAATATAGGCAATTATGAGGATACAACTGCTTATTTAGAGCCTCTTGAAGTTGAGAAATGTCAATCTGAGGGATATCTTCACAAAAGGAAATGTGAAATTGTTGCCTTTCCATTTCAACTCATTTTTTTATATTTTTAAATTTTATGATTTTTTAAATTTTTTCATATAAAGAGATCTATCATATCTCAAATTTACAACATGGAAGCTCATTCAACTTCCAACTTTGTTGTTTATGCTCACCCTCCTTCTAGCACCAATTCTGTTGATGAGTGTTTTTGCACTTTGTTGGTGTTTTTTCCAATACACCTAAGGAATCTCTAAAGAGTAGCCTACTCTTATGTTCAAGACCCTTACAGTGAATGGCCAACTGATAAGATTCAGTCGAGGACTATAATCTTCTACACTTTAGGCTCTGTGGGACCAAGGAGGGTTTTCCTAAGGGATATTTAACTAGACACTCTTAACGAATGCCAAATCAAACCACATATTAGTTCCTATTTAAATGGTAAACAACATCATTCACTCAAAGGCTGGCTAATCTTCAAGCAAATTTCCATTAATCTACTAGGAACAAGGGAAATATTTCATATACATGCCTCATTGTAATTGAATTTTAAAATAAATTTGCATCCTGATTTCAAGTCGGTCACTGAATAGGAAAATTGATATACCCTTTATGTGAATATTTGAAAATAGACCAGTGCCTTGTTATATAGGGCATTAGAGTCACATATACAAAGATCAGTAACACATAAATGATTTTAAACCTGATGAAATGGACTACCCTCACAACAACCTTGCATTATGGAGGTCACAATTTCTAACATATGGCTTCTTACTAAATCCTTTGTAAATAAATGCAAATTGATGACCCCATTTAAGTATTGTAATTGATTACTTGAATCAAAACGAAAATAGAGACACACATTCAAACAAAAATTTGAAGATGAATGAAGACATCATTGACATTTCACTCAAAATTCACAGAGATTTACATCAGGAGAACACATATATCAAAATTATACGTTCATTTTCTATATCAGTCACTTTTGTAAAATGATTTAAGATAATTACATATGTTCCTCAAATCCCAAAACAATATGTATGTTCTATTTGTTATATTTTCTTACACCTAGCATTCTACCCAGATAAGCACCCGACTCAAAACTTGATCAAAATTTCATGCTTACAAATGAGCCCTGAATTCCCTTTTATAGGAACGAACAAGCTACCGGCTCAAATGCAATTTCAATACAAAATTTCATTTCATCTTGCATTTCAGCTGCATTTCCAAAATTCCCCCACATGATAATTTAGTTGAGACGGGGAAAGCAAAATTTCAACAGTTGTCATAAGAAAGAAGCAATGTGTCGCCAAAATCTTCCTCCACTGCCAAGCAAGCAACAACACCAACGCCCATACCGCCATGAGGGCACACAGTCAACATTCAACACCCCAAAATTGTGCCACGCACATAGAGAGAGAAAATGACAACCACATAAATCATTTATCAACACAAAAATTTATTGATCACCACCTTTTCACAAACCAGAAGACCTCTTACTAGCAACATGCACACCCCGGTACACACTGCTGCTCTGCATAATAGAAAGGGTTGGGGATGAGACTTCAACCCCTTCCTCAACCTTATCTTCTTTCATCACAATAGTATCCTTCCCACTCGGAGTCTTGCTAGCTAAAGGAGGGATGGATAACACCTCTGCCCCAGGGGATAGAGCTTGACCGAAGGTTGCAAGATATCGATGATAACTGGAATCAGTCTCTGTCTCAATTTTTGATGAGTTTTCAGTAACGTCAATAGGATAATTATGTCAACCAAATGAGCCACAACCATACCGAAGCTTTCATCAAGTTCTACTAGAGGGCCTAACAGCTTTTCTTTTTGTTCCCACCTCCTCTGAGCTCTCAGCTTGGTCTTTCAATCGGCGCCTGCATTTGAAAATCACCAGTGAAGACTCCTTCTCCCGGGTATCCCCATGAGCGTATTGTTTTTGTCCTGGGTCTCCATTGTGGGGATTCTATGACTGGAGTCAAGAAGACCTTCGTACTAGAATTGATGAAGAACCAAGCTTGCTCATTTTTCAACCAAAGAACATACACTCTCAACCTCCGCTCTCCACAACAACTTGAGGACTTGACAACTTAATTATTATGGTGAAAATAGCAACTCATCGCTTCTATTTATTGAGCAAAGTGATGATATCAATTATCAATGCTTAATGAAAACACACACGCAAAATGGGAAATTTGTTGTCATGCATATTGTCACCATTTAATTCTCAAGTGCATGAAAATTTGTGAATAACACTTCATGATTGGCAACAATTAAGTCTCCACACACACTAAGATCAATTTGATCATCCTCGTAGAGAGTATATCATTAATGCCCACTGCTTGCAGAGTGAAAACGACTATCACATGTCATTTTATCAACTTTGAATATAGGTCGTTGATCTCATGATGAGATGGAAAATTGAACGGCTCCATTTAGATTGACTAGGCTTGAAATCCAGTGGTGCTTCGCTGATGTGTCCTCGACCAATGGAGTTAACCCACCTTGGATGGCAACTTCTCTGTCAACGGGCTCCACCCAACACATAAACTGAGTAGATTGATCTACATGTCGAGATCTCACTGATCTCGTTGATTTTAACAAGCATTCACTTTTTTCTAAAGAACTAGTAGGGAA
The DNA here is from genome assembly GCA_007258455.2 of Sequoia sempervirens. Taxonomy (NCBI): domain Eukaryota; kingdom Viridiplantae; phylum Streptophyta; class Pinopsida; order Cupressales; family Cupressaceae; genus Sequoia; species Sequoia sempervirens. The sequence goes on from VDFB02365558.1 coordinate 13,353, forward strand.
TGGTGGAGATTGTTCCCAAGATTTGATCTCGACTGTCGGTTTGGAACCACGAGCCCTAAGCTTGATAGTGGATACTGGGCCCCATGTTCATATGAAGACACGCGCCTTCATTTTGCTGACCTCGCGGCTTTTAACTGCTAGAATTTATCGTCCATGAGCTGGTGGGGTACGATCAGGATCTCTTCCCATAGCCTCGAATCTCAAAACCTACACACATGGCACAGTTAGCATTTAATAAAGGGCCTTTGTTAGGTCGATGGTGACATGACCCCCGCAAGATGACGACTTAAGCTTAAGTCATTAAGGAAAATTAAGACTCAACTTAGGAAAAGATTAAGGTCGGTGGGACAATTGGTGACTGGTGCTTCTAACCAAAGGGGCCGATAAACAAACATGCACTATGGCTCAAAATATATCTTAAGGAACCAGAGACCGGAATGGCAGGTCAACGTGCAATTTGAAAACTTGAGTGCTTTCACAAGAAAAACCCTACTCACTCATGGGGACCAGGGTTTTAAAATGCAGACTAAGCCCATGGGGAATGATAAAATTTCAGAATTTTATAAGCTCTATCACACTTCACAACACAGACAAAGTAACTAGGTACCCTTTCTCTTGAAAGAAAACTTTCCTCAAAAAACTTTAGAAAATAACCCTAAGGCTTTGTATGTCAAGTCTTGACTTTGCAAAGACAAATCAGTGGTATATTTTATTTCTAGTTTCACAAAGGACATTTGTGATTCAACAAAAATTGAAAGCTTTAAGGGTTTTCTGAAATCTAAAAAATTGGTACAAACCCTAACTATATTTTTCAGATCTGCAATATGAAAAATAACTTCTAATCATCAAATGCAACAATTTCATGATGCTTTTTCCACCTAAAACTAACTCAAATTTATAAATAAAGATCAAAAGATAAAGGGTTTCAGATAATTCTGACTTTAAATCCTAAGGACAATCACAACAATGGTTAATGTTGCTGATAGATAGATCCCTCACAAAATTAACTCCTTCTTAATCAAGGTTAAACCCACAATGCTGTAGAAATAGTGCAATCTTTGAAGGAAAACTTAAAGATTTTGAGATTGTAAACATTCAAACACACACCCAGATTTGGCATAACATGAATAAACATTCACAATTGAACCATTGCATTTAAAAGGTTTAGACTAACCATACAAAGTAACATATGATCAACATATTATAAATGGTATGAACCAGAGATCTATCAAAATGCCTTCAACACTTTGCTAGTTTTGTAACTGAACTTAAACTAAACAACATGAAAATAAAACTTGGAAGTATGAACCATGCAATATTATGAAGCAACAAAAAATAAGAGCACCAAAAGCCAATGTCTCCTTGTATTAACTCCAAAATGTGTTTATAATAATTCTAGATCCCCCTTCACAATGAGGGAAAACCTCGTATTTATAGAGTTTCATTACAACTTAGCGTTCCATATTAAGCCAAAATCAATGGCCAAGATCAATCCAAACTAGGGCAGTTTACATTTATATTTAATGTTGGAGGTGCATTAAATGCTTACAAAATATTCCATTTTATCTCCAATTAAAAATTCTATTACAAGCTTGATCTTGACATTTGTCCTCATTTGAAAATTTAAAATAAATCCCTGTTGTTGATCCCCAAAACACTTTGCATAGCTAACACATACTTTGGCACAAATTCTTATGTGGACCAACATTAAATCCTGGAGTTGGATTTAATATTTGGTTTAATTTAGTTATATTCTTTTCTAGATTTCCCTCATGACACTTTGGGATACACAACACCTTCTAGGCAAACTAGCATTGACATGAATCCATATGCAAGTCCCTTTTTTTATTTAATATTCTTCCAATAATAATTTTATGATAGGTCCTCAATTTTTGAAAAGTTACAACTTTATCTCAAGATCTTGAAAAATCAAATACCATCATTAGTTGCTCACATGCTAAAAATCCAATCCATAAAACACCAAAATTAAACTTGAATAAACTTTTTCCAAATTTCAACTTTGTCATAGAATTTCAAAATTTTAACCCTTTCATGAAATTTAAAAGATTTTACCTTGTCAAGAAATTTTGGAGATTTTAGGCTTCTTGGAAATTTTGAAGATTTTAGGCAACATGGAAATTTCAGAGATTTTTCTATTTTGAGAAATTTTCTATTTCAAAAAAGATTCCTTTTTGGGAAATTTTCCATTTCGAGAAATTTTCTATTTCGAGAAAATTTCCTTTTCGAGAAATTTTCAAGGAAATTTGCTATTTCGAGAAAATTTTCTTTTTAGGAAATTTTGCATGAGCTTTGAAATTTTTCGAAAATGAAAATTTTGAGATTTTGCAAGGGTCTTGAAATTTTTCAAAAAAGGAAATTTTGGGATTTTTGAAGTTCCTGAATTTTCAAACTTCACATATTTTTGACTATTAGGAATTCTGAAAAGGCTTTGGATTTTCACAAAAATGGAATTTTGGGGATTTAAGGTAAGCTCGAAAGTGTATGAAAATCCTGAAATTCCAAGTAGATGGGAAATCTTCAAAACTCCATAACTTTTGACCTAGAAGGAATTTCCCAAAACTTTAGAAAGCAACCTAGCCTAATGTTTTATTCTCTATCCATAGGTGCGAAAAAAGCTCTACATATGATATCCCAAAATTTAATTCAAGGTCCGTAAGACGCTTTAAAACATTGCTTTATTCAAATCAAATTTGAACTTAGTCTCAAAATAATCGCTTATCATAATCATTCCAAAAGAAGGCAAAACTAGAAATCAGTAGATGCAAAATGCGAAGACGCAAAATAAGAAAGGGGGTCACTATTTCGGACGGGGCATGTGTGCAAGGCACAATTTATTGTTCCTTGATCATTAGCTTTCTTCTATGATTTAAGTGTTGTATCTGATATGTGCATTTGAGTTAAGAATTTTAAATAGATTTGATCTACTGATTCACCCCCCTCTTAGTAGATTGTGTGATCTTCACCCTACACCTTGGCAAGATATGAAAACTCAATTATCTCACAAACCGACAAAAATCCGATAGTGGGGTTTGAACCTTGATGGCAAGAACAAAACCATAACTTAACCATCATACTATGCCACTATTAGAAAATAAAACATAAATATCATCCATACCAAAAAAACAATGATTTATGTGGGAAAACCCTTTCAGGAGAAAAACCCCACACTCCAAAATTTATCTAATGTATTAATCAAAAATCAGTACAATTACAATATACTTGTAGAGAAATCTTTCAAATGAGTATCACTAACCAGATATCCAAAGGCAACTCAAAATCTATAAGACTCTCTTACACAACCTCCATATAAAGCACCTAATATATAGGATATACAATACATGAAATAGTATTTACAAAACCATGTGCTAAAACCACCCAAAAATTTGAACTTATTTCCAATTAAATATTCCCTCATAAAGGAATTTTCCTTTGAGGGAAATCAAAGCTAACATTATCTTTATCATTAGATCTATGACCTAATGATAAAAAATCTATATTTATAATGAAAAAATATATAATATGACTTTTGAGGGTGCTTCCCCCAAACCCATATTGGGGCACATGGCCCCTAAAACCCCCATTGGAGGATGGGCCCCTTGAACCCAATAAGGGGCAATCCCTTGCATCCCCTCGCACTCAAATTGTAAGGTTGAGACATCATTTTCCTAACAAAGACTATTGAGGATATTTGTTTGATGACAACTTCCATTGAGCTATATCATCTCCTATTCTAGATCCTCTTATTCTCCCTCTACCATATCATGTTATTCACTTACAAGATGATGGTTCATATTAGTCAAGGTATCACACTTTTATGGTCACTGTACTCAAATCTTGTATGGCATAGTCACAATTCAACATCGATATTGAGAAACATGAGAAACTTTGAAATCTATACATCTTGATTCATTTCTATATTCCACTTGAGTAAGAATTCAACAATCTAATATTTTAAGGCTTCTTTATTCTAAAAGGAAGATGCACCATTTATTATAGAGTAACCTAATACAACATTCACCATTTAACATTCTACATTACTCTTCTCTACCTTATTTGTGGAGGCACACATTCACCTTATTTTTGTGGGGCCATCTTGTCCTCCTTCACCTACCTCGGTTGGGATGAAGTTTTTTCCTTTGGTTCTTCTCCTATTTTACTTATGGGGTTACACTTTCTTTCTACTTTGTATTTATTTTAGATTGTACATGCATACTCAACATGGATTATATTTTTGGGACCGATTTCTTCTTACCTCAATTACACTTAAGGGGGCGTCAATGTAAAATATTATTTATATTGGATATGTTTTATCCTAATTGTGATATTGCACTTGTTTATTAATTTTACTTAGGTAGGATAGGACAATAATTTGCACAATCTCCTTCTTTCATGGAATTCTCCTTTTTTTTCTTATTCTCATAGATTTGGAAACTTGGGTAAGTAGTTTCTTATTTTTGGTATGTTGCTTCTTCCTCATTGTTGGGAATAGGATGTCATTTAATTGAAATCCTAAACATATTTCATGTATCTCCTAAGTCCTTGGAAAGTTCTCCCCAACACTAGGATTAGAAAGAGATTAAATTTGAATGAAATGAACATGTAAATTGACATTTGTAATTATTCCTAAATGATAGGAACATGTGGGGGCGCCCACATGAAAGGTGGAACCCACCTTGCTTAAGTTAACTGTTTGGAGGATTGATAACAATTTAGTAATACATGTAAAGATCCTACAAATTAGGGATTGATATTTACATGAGTGGAGTTCAGTTCAGTTCAATTTAGTTTAGTTTAGTTTAGTTTAGTTCAGTTCAGTTTAGTTTAGTTCAGTTCAGTTATGGTTCAGTTATCTTTAGTTGCATGTAGTTAGTTTTAGTTGAATGCTAGTTGACTTTAGTTGACTTGAGTTGCATGACTAATGACTTTAGTTGCATGACAAATAATAGGTGGATACTTTCAGTTAAGTGGGAATGATCAATCATGCATAATGTTCGCATGAATTGGTGGAGAGATATGTTTCAGTTAACTAAGATTGACATGGACCCACCTTGGGCGCCCAAGTTGGCATCTTTGAGTTAACACCTTTTGCATGAGAATATATCTACAAGGCTTAGTTAAGTGGGCCCATTCTTGGGCGCCAACTTTGAGGTGATGCTTGCAAGATATTTTCTTGACCAACGATCAGTTAAGTGTTCAATTTGGGGCGCCTAAATTGAGGAGACTTTGGTTTTGACTTCATGTTACAATGTGGAACTCTAATTGCACAATCTAGGTGTAGATTTTTTAGAGGATCTTTATGCTCTTGTATTTGATAACTCTTATTAGTTTGCATGCTCATTAATTGTCTATTTATTGAAGCAATTGCATCAAAGTTTGAAAAAAGGGAAACAGGTTAGCAGGTTGAGCTTTTGCATGTGTGAGGGTTTGAAGCATGGCATGGGATGTGTGGATTCATGCTTGGTCACATGGAATACATGGATAGTTTGTGCTACAGAAAGTGTATGAGAGTTTTGTGCAAGTTGTGAAGAAGGATTTTTGAAGGCAAGGAAGCATATCAATCAATGATTGATACAATATTATTGTAATCTTGTTCTAAGGTTAAATAATACTAGCACTATTGATTTTGGTGGATTTTTTTCCTGAAAGGATTTCTCCATGTATATGTTGTGTCACTTCTATCTGCTTGTCTCATTTTTCGACAATCTTCTATCTCTTTCTACAATTGGTAAAATTGATCTAAACAAATAAGCATACACAAAGAATTGTTAACAAAGAACACTTAATTAGATCTACAATCTCACAGTTTTACAAGTTCAAAGCTATAATATTACCTTCATTTTCAACACTCATTCTCATGGATTTGGAATTCTAGAAGATATATAGTGTAACTCTTTCCTCCTATTTATTACACATCAATTGAATCTATCATAAGGTTTTACATATTCTCCCTTATGAAGCTAATTATGTTATGTTATTTCAATTTCATTATTTTCTATATTTAATAATCTTATAAATTCTATCAGTTGCACTAATTTGTAGATTAACATTTATTTCGTAAATTCTAATCCCTCTAAACTACCACTTTTAATCTTGACCTAATTTAATAGAGTGGAAGAACCTTGTAGATTAGTTCAAAGGATATGTTTACATAGTGAAGAGAAAAGTGGTGTGGGTACTTGATCAAAGATGATAATAAAAAATTATTAAAATATTTTACTGAAATAATAATGCACTAGTTTGCAAGTCCTACAAACCACCCTTAAGACTGGGGGATGATGATACCCTAAACTATCCCATTTATGAACCAAGTATTATCTTATTTATCCTCCATAATTTAAGATTTTAAAGTGTATTTAAAAGTATTTTAAATAATTATAATGTGTGTAGCTTACCAAACAAGATAAATCATTATCTTATTATTAGAATTTATTGACTCTTAAATGTTAATATGGTCTAATTGTTCTTTCTAAAAGATATAGATTTTTTAAGAACAACGATCATTTTAGATATCTTTTTAGATTGATGCAATCTAACTCCAAATCCCAACTTTAAAAAATTAGGTCCAAAATTCTAGCTCCAAAAAGATAGCTCTAGAGTTGACAAGCTCTAAGTTATTTTAGATACAAATTTGGACTCCATTATAGATAACTCTAAAATGTTCACCATATAAATTTTCCACTTATGGACTTACCAATACTCTAAAATTTGTCCAATATTAGAACATGCCACATGTGTGAACACCTTACAAAATTAAATAGACCTAATTAGTATGGGAAACTAGCATGTCATAAATTTTAGAGAAGCATAAAAAAAATTACATTTTCCTCCCATGTTTCTCTCTTAGATGCATGATGAGTTCTTTCTCTTTTAAGTAGAAGTTAAGTTTAGCTTAAGTTGTGTTTAATCTAGACTTTCTATAGAATTAAAATTCATCATTCCTTAATGAAAGAAAAGAGTATAATGGTATTTTTGTAGGAATCGGTTAGTTGAATCCTATAGTCTTATAAGGGAGTTCTAATAAATATGTAACTTCCCACTTAAAAAAGACTAATATATATATATAGATGATGTTAAATAATAAATAGAATTTTAATTTCTTTTCTAAGACACAAAGTATGTTTGATTTATGTAATTGTATTTTTAATTAAGATTTGAGTTCAAGTATTTCATAGTACTTGTTTAGTTTATACCCATTCTATGAGAGGAGCAACGGGCGTACTCACCCTAAAGAAGGATAGATATAGTATTTTTGAGTTATTTAGATTTGTATTTTCTATACAATTATATATTGTATATATGTAAATAATTTATCATTTTGTTAAATAGACTAATATATGATATATGGGAGTGTTCTCATTTGTTAAATTGATCATTATATTTACTTTAAATTTGATTTGGTTTTAATTTCAAAATATGATGTAGATTATCTAAACAGTGGATCTTGTAAACTTAATAGATCTTCTTTGATATTATAAAATTAAAGAGAACATTTACTTTCAATTAAAATAAGTAAATAAATTTGATTTTATTATAGTTTATTTTTCAAGCTTAAATTTAATTGTTTGAAACTTAGGTTAAAAATTAGTTAGTTTGGCCTTCCCTTAGTCCCGAAAGAGGTAAATTACCTAATTTAAGTGAAAGAACATAGTATTCCTCATAAAAATATCAAGAAAAAAGTAATCAAAATAGGATCATGATTATGCTAGAGTCTAGACACCATATTTTTGGCACTATTTGATGATAGTACATGCTAAATTTAGATTTTAAACCAAAATGTCATCATTTTATCCTTTTATGTCTATAGAACTTCTTAGGCCCATGATAAATCTATTATAATAAGTATATAAAAAGGAGGTTATGTTGGTTTACAAACTATAGTTTTCTTGAGTTAGGGAGTAGGCCTTGATTATTGTAGTGTTCAATTATTTATTGTGGAGAGAAGATAGAAAAAGTACACGACAAGAAATTCAATTATACTTGGTGTAATTAATAAAGCAAGGTAGCAAGGTCATCACCACTACCATAAAATTTGTTTTTCCTCCACATTAGGGGTTTCTAAGATAAAATTTTGAGTTTTGTAAGTTTTTTTTGTATGATTTATATATGTTTTGAACATAATATTCTCATCTATAAAATTACAATTTAATTGCAATATAAAGGAGTAAGTAGATACCAATTTTCTTATTTCTTAGACTTCAATTTAAGAATTTATAGATCATAAAGTTATGTCTCTATTTGAATAAGCGTCTAGAAATCTACAAATTAATTATGTTTCACTTTGGTTCAACTATGTTCTTATGAACTAATTGATGCACTTATAAAGGTGAATTGACACATATATAATTAAATTTATGCATGTGAGAATGAATTAGAAAAAAATCTAATCTTATAAAATAGTTCACCTCAGTCTTTTGATGTTTAAATTAAAGTAATGAATTGGTGGTATTTACAAACACCTTTGAGGATTTTTTAAATTGTAAGGTCCATTTCCTCCTTAGTCAAACCCCTTGATGGATCGATTCAATGGTAATTGACTAAGATCAAGGACAATAAGCAAGTCCAGAGTATACTCCTAAGATGATGAAGAAATATTGATGTCAATTTTCTTACCCCTTTTGCAATTGAATTCTAGGCATGATTCAATAGATTATTTTCTCCCTCCTAGACATTCTAAATAAATTAGGATTAAAAATCTTTAAATACAACACACTTGTGTGCAATTTTATTATATGTTACACTTTAGTCAACTAAAAATAGCTAGTAAAGGTAGGAAACATGAGAACAAATTAAGAAATTCAAATTTAAAGGTTTAAGTTTTAGATCCATTTTTATGGAAATGACCTAGGTTGATTTTGTTCTTGTAGATTTGAACTAGGGTGATGAATAATTAAATATGGAGATCATATCCAAATCTTGGGGATGATTGGTAATGGAGATACATTAGGATAAGGTTATTTGTCAACTTCTAAATAAAATACATGATTCTACACGCTAGTCAATGCATATAAGGCAACCTAATCATTGTGGATCCAAAGCACATATGTGTGTGTGTGTGTGTGTTTCAACATTACATTCAATAACAAGTACCACTTAGTGGCCAATACTTGTCTTTCTAGTTTTGTATTTACTTGCAATTGTAATCTTAAATGTATAATATATACACATACACACACATATTGTTATTTTGCTACCTAAAAAGATAATTTTATTAATATTAAAAAAGATTACATTTTCTATTGTAAATTCATTCGAGAACATAAATACTAATAATATAAAATAAGAAAAAAAAAACATTAAACATATACTAGCAATTGCATCTTGGTGTGCAATGAGTACGTTGATGGATTTTTTGTTAATTTAGAATTTGTATGTGTAGAGCTTAATATTTAACATTATTGTAGAATGTAATTGTGAAATACTTTGAACTAAGAAGAAAAGCAATTTGAAATAAATGTTTGTTTTGTGTAGGAAGATGAAATAAAAGTGCTTATTAATGATGGTATATATATTATTATAATGTTTGAAACTGAATAATATTGAGTATACATTCAAAACATTAACTTAATTGTTTGCATGTTTATAATATAATTTATAAACTGTGAATATTAGTGAAAATTTAGAAACAATATTTAATTCTTTTCTTTCTTTGTATAAAGTGAAATGATTATTTTGATAAGCTAAATTCAATGATTTGTAAAATATAATAATTATGATTTTTTTGTTTTTTGAATATTAGTGAAAAATTAGAAACAATATCTAATTTTTTGCTTTCTTTCTTTGTAAAAAGTGGATTATAATATTTTTTGTCAAATATAATTATTATTATTTTAATTTGTAAAATATAATATTATGGTTTTTTTTTGTTTTTAAAGAATAATTGGTTCTTTGTTTTCTTTTTTTGTATAAAGCGTTATTTTTTTAATATTATTTTTATTTATTTTATATTAGATCTTTTCCAATGGTCAACCATCATTCTACCATATTTTCAACCATCGATCATTAAAGTCAACCAATAATACTCATATAAAAAACACCTTCGAAATAAAAACACCTTTAAATCTTTATTAATAAAAAAACTCAATATCTTCCCACCTAAAAACAACTCAAATATCCTCTTCCCACCAAACTTCTTACTAATACTCAAAATAGAAAATCATGAGAAATATCCTCTCTGGTTCCCAAATATTTTATAAGAGTCGCTAAGCCACAACAATTTTGTGGCTAGGGATTTGCCTCGAGGAACCGCCACGTGGATGTGGACTCAAAATAAGAAAAGGCGACCATTGTTAAGCCACGTGGAAAGTTAAATAGGCAACAAACAATACGAATGGACCTAAGCATATTACCTTTCCTTTTCTTATGTACCTGAGCATGCGAGGGCCCACCTGTTGAGAAAAAGAGAATTCTAAAAGACAGTTGTCAAGATTAAAAATAAACGGTGAGTGCCAATGAGTCACTACATGTACAACCGAGACAAGGACTGAATCTTGTCAGAGGATGTTGTTTCTCCTTGAATTGACATGACAACACTTGTGATTGGTCGGTCCTTTTTTAAGAAAAATATTAATTACTGGGTTTGAAGTTGACAGCTGTCTACAAATTTCTAGAGTACCCATGGCAAGAGGTAGTACATATTTATGGTACCCATGGGCACTATCACAGTAACCCATGGCACAGGGCAACGTCTATCCAGCCCCAGGAATGCACCCGGGGCATGGATGCATAGGCATGATGTCCATGAATGTGGCCTGCCTCGTTTCTCTCGCCCGCGGTATTTTATCCTTAACCTCTGCAGCAGTGAAGGCCGTACATCCATTACTCCGTAGTTTTTGTCGGACATTAACTTACCCACGTCTGAATTTAGGCCTTACCCACGCCTGTATTATCATAAATAATAGTTGTTTTCTGTTTTTTATTTTTTATCATACACATTTTCCGTGAAGATTCGGCAAACAAAATACTAAGGGGAATGGAAGTTTTTCACAAGTTTTTAAACCAATTGAAATAAATTTGATTTCTTATGGATAAATAAATTTTATATAAAGATATTAGATTATATTATATTATATAAATATACTATATATAAAAAATAAATTATTTATTATTTAGTCTATTATATATTATTTTAACAAATTAAAATAAATTTAGTTTCTTACTTGATATAATATATTTATATAAATTTTTATATAAGTATTATATAAAATTTTATGTTATGTTATACAATTAAATACAATATTATGTTAGGTTGTGTGTGTTATATATGTATTATATTGTACATAACATACAATTTTATATTATTATTAATTAGATTTATTATATATTGATTTAATTCTAATCTTAACTTGGTATGATAATTAAGATATTTGATATATTAAAGATAAAATAATCTTATATTATCTCAAATATTTATAGATATATTAAATACTTATAAATTGTAAAATAATATATTTAAATATGTATAATTATTTATATGTCAAATTATCAAATATTTAGTTCATTTAACATTATTAAATGAACTAAATATTTAATAATTATAGAAATTAAAATTTTAAATATGATTAATATTTTTAAATAAAATTAAAAATATTTTGTTTAAATAAAAAATAATATAACTTATTCTATTTTTATAATAAAAATAAAACAAAATTATACATGAATTTTAATGCAATTGAACTCAAAAATCCTAGGACTTTGGATGTCTATTAAGACATTTGATATTCATAATATTTTTTATAACTTAATGACTATTGTATTAAAAATTAATAATATAAATGATTCTATTTTTAATTGTTCAAAAGTATTTTTATTGATTCAAAGTTCTAGTTTCTATAATTAGGTTTGATATTTATTTTATTAGATGAACACAAAAGATAAAAAATAATGAATTAAAAGTTTAGATTCAAATATGATATAGAAAATCTTATTTTCAGTTATATTATTTTAAAATTCTTAATTTATAAAAATATCATATTCTATAGACAAATAATATAAATATAATTGTCATTTAAAGTGTCCTATCAACAATTTAATCAATTATTTATAAAAAAAATGTTTCTATTATTTGACTTGCATAACCACTCATATTTATTTTCACATTTTGAAATGACTATTAAAAATAATTTCAGTCCTTATATTTTTACCTTTATTCTTTCCATTTATTTTAATTTAAAATTTATCTTTTTCTATTGTTTGAATTGTTTTGATTATTATTCAATTAAAAATATAGTATAAAAATGAGACATTCTATTTTATTAAAAGATATTCTTTAGGAAAAATGTAGTAAATTTTATTATACTTAAAAATAATATAAAATATCACAATGAAATTTATATTTCACATCATTCAAATTAATTTATAATATGAAAGATGGCACATGACTACAAAACATCAAAGATATTTGAACTATGTAGTAAATTTCATTTAAAAATGTAGTAATTTTTTTATACTTAAAAAAATATAAAATATCACAATGAAATTTATATTTCACATCATTCAAATTAATTTATAATATGAAAGATGGCACATGACTACAAAACATCAAAGATATTTGAACTATGTAGTAAATTTCATTTGAAAATGTAGTAATTTTTTTATACTTAAAAATAATATAAAATATCACAATGAAATTTATATTTCACATCATTCAAATTAATTTATAATACGAAAGAGAGCATATGACTACAAATATCAAAGATATTTGATCAAAATTATTTTTAATATTCATTTCAAGATGTGAAAATAAATATGAGTGGGTATGCAAGTTAAATAATAGAAATAGTTCTTTTTTATTATAATCTATGAAATTGTTGATAGAACACATTTAAATGACAATTATATTTATTTTTAAAAAATATATTTAATGGATGTATAAAAGAATGATAACAAGAAATATTTTTGAATTAGAAATTAGTTTTAAATATATAAATTTTATTATTTTATACAACTAATTTATAAATATTCTTATTTTTATTATATTATTTGAAAGATGCATGTATACAATTTATAATAGTAAATGAGAGAAAAAATTAAATTTAATTGAATAAATGTTTTTATCAACTTTTGTGATTCACTATGAGAATGAGAAAACATTGTAGAAATTACTACATAATGAGAATAGAGAGAATAAAAAAATGAGCATAAAACAAAACTCTAAATGTTGAAATAACAGTAATAAAGTCAAATAGAAATTATATTCAATATAATGAAAACAAAGAACATAAAAGAAAAAGAAGGAAATAAAAGAAAAATAAAAAATATTAACCACTCTTAAAATATGTTCAATAATAAAAATAATGATTAAAAAAAAAAGAGAATGGTATTAACACAACGCGTCCAACTTAATGGTTAATGATGGGAAATCTAAGACATGATTATCAAAAAAGTAATAAAATTCTAAATAATTACGAAAGATAATGATAATAATAAATTTATATTTATATATTTTTAGAAATTTACATGTTAAAAAATTTCTCAACATTTATTATCTTAAAATTTCAAAAAGATATTAAGAATTTTTTTCAAATGGTAAAGTGAAAAGGAATGTGAAGATCTAAAGAAGGAAGATTTAATATGAGTTGATATAATTCAAAACATTATTCATTAGTAATACTGTTTTAATTTTTTTTTTTTATAATTATGAACTCAAACTTAATACATGTTTATACTTGCAACAAATTAGACAATACATAAATTATTATATCAAATAATTTTTTAATATATAAATAATATTTACTTTCTAATTCTATTATTTAAAAAAAACAATGTTTGAAATTCATTATTTCATTCTTTTATAAATTATGATATTGTTAATAGATTTATGTAATATATGCAACATATAAGTCTATGGAGGTTAGATAAGAAACACACTATTAGATAGAAAATATATTTATCAAAATCTATTAAATTATATAAAAAATTATGATGATAATAAATAAAAAATACATAACATATATTTTCAAAATATATTTTAAAAAATCAAAGATTAAATAATTGTAAATTTATTATCAATGAATTTATTTTGTATGTTTTTATTTTAAATAACATTTTAATATATTTATACTATAATATAATTTATAATTATTATTTTATTATTTATTATAACTAAATTAATATAATTAAAAATATGTAATTTAAATTAATACAATTAAAAATATATATAATAAAAATGAGGCATTTGATTTTATCAAAAGATATTCTTTACCTACATAAGATATAATAAATCTCATTATACTTAAAATAATATAAAATATTACAATGGCATTTATATTTAAGAGGGCACATGAGTATCAAGAAATTAAATTTTCTGAGTTACAGAAATTGTTGTGGGACTGACTTCTGAGATAGAGTTTACTGTTGTGAGGAGAAGCGATGGTGGCGACATCCATGGCATGCATCTATGCCCCAGTGCATTCACAAGTGGATATGCCATAGCCTGGAGAGGGTAAAATATTTATTTATCTCTTTTTTATATATTGACAAAACAATTAAAGCTCCTCTCTTTTAGTTTGAGAGAATAATGAAACGACAAAAGGATCTACAGGATCTACGGAAAGGACTGTCACAAAGCTACGGAAAGGACTCTTACATAAGCTCTACAACATATTTACCAAGGTTGAGTTTACTATAAAGTTGAAACTGCATAACTTGATCTTTGATCTGCTATAGACACCTTCCGCCCTTTATATTTGTTATTCTTAAAAATTATTATTTAAAATTAATTAACTATTTTTGGGTGTTTATGTACACAACTCTCACTTCCACCCTTGCCATGATTGTAGAACACCTCTTGACATAATGAAAATACAAAATAAATTATTATAATAAATGCACATTTTTAGATTTTGGAGAAATTAAATAAAGAATGTTGTGATAGATGATGAATCTCTAAACTCTTATATTAAATTTGGAATGAGCAACTTGAGATGATTTAGATTCATGAAATTTGGAATTCTACAAGCCATTGGATTGATTTTCACTTAAAATGTCTACTAAATGAATATGAAAAATAAATAAATAACAACAAAAAATATTTATTTCTAGATTTGAGAGAAAGTGGGTGAAGAATGTTGTCAAAGGTAGTAAATATTTGAATTTTAATGTTAGATTTAAAATGAATAATTTTAGATGACTAAGACTCAAAAATTTTGAAATTGTGCAAGTCATTAGATTGATTATGTATTATGGAATGGATTTGGATTCAATGGTGTACTATAAAATTCACCTTCATCTATGGAATCAATATAGAGCACGTGAATTTGATTTGATAGTTCTTGGACTCATGTACTTGCAAAGTTGTGAAATAGAGCTTCACCTTGATGTTTGGGTCTATAATACAAAGACTAGTGGTGTTGGCAAACAATGTTGAGGATCTTGGTAAGTGAGGATCGTGTTCTCCTCGGTCAAACCTATGTTTCTAAGATAATAGTACTTGATAAATGATTGGAAGACAACATACAATGAATGCAACAATACTATCCTAAATGAGGGTGATGTGAAATCTAAAATCTAGAATATGATACTTAAAATTGAAATGCAACAAGGATAATGTAAGGTCCTACTATACAAATAGGGTTATAAGAGTGTTTATTTTAAAGTTGTGTTGAAAGCATAAGTGATTTTGAAAGTTGCTAAGTTTGAATATGGATCCCTTTGTAAGCTTTGGTTGTAGTTGAGATAAAGGAATGTTGCTAAATTAGATTCTAGATGGTGGAAGATTACTGGATGGAATGTGATGATTGAATGAGGTAGGGATGTATTGTCATATTTTTCTTGGACACACAATTCAAATACTTTGGCATGAGAAATAATGCACATCAAATAGTTGGAAGGGTGTTGCATATGCCCAACTTTAAATTTTAAATATAAAAAATAAAGGCTTATTCTATGTTATGCAATCAATCCAAGAAGGCAAATGAGTAGATGAGGATTAAGATCTATCTTAAAATGGATTTGATAATGTTTTTTAGAGTCGGACTGGGACTTTAGGTTAAAAAGGGTGCCAAAACACTCAAAATCATGCACTAATATCAATCACTCAAGACACCCATGTAAAGTTGCATAAATCAAATGATAAAAGGGTAGGTAGGGTATATGCACTTTTATCCATTAAAATAATAAACATAAAAAGATAGAAGTAGTTTTTTGTCACAACTAAATTTGATACTAATTTGGTGTATTTCTCTTTTTGTATAAGGGATTTTATGTATCTTATTAATTTAAGTTTATTTTGAAGTACACAACCTTACCTCTATCCTCCTTTAAACTTGTGGCCTCCAACATAGAATATATACACCTAAATAAATATATTTCACCATAATTTAACTAGAGTGAATGATTAAGCAATGATAAAACCTTAAGATTTATAGTTTGGTGCTAATAATTATGTAATGCCAAAAATTGCCCCCAATGCAATTTCACATTTCATAGTCTCCCCTTTATCCTAGTTAAAGTCGATAATGCAATTCCTCCTTTCACCTAACTTTAATCTCATCCCTAACCCTCTTTGTTTTTGGTCTTTAAGTGAATTTGTGTCACTGATGCTAGTGTGATGTGCAGATGTTTGCACATCATGCAAATGTCTCGAAAAGATTCTTGACTCTGTGGTCATTGCAACATTACACTTTCACCTGCCCACGAAGTATAACACCTTTTTGGTTGAAAACATGTTAAAAATACCTTCTTGCATGCCTTTTCTCCATTCCAAGCTCTCATTATTCAACTTATTTCATTCTACTCTCTCAATATTTCATTCTACTCACTCAATCTTTCATTCTACTCATTCTAGCTCTCATTATTCTCCTACACCATTTTCTTGCAAGCTCTCTCATATCTTGGCTCTCTAAATTGGCATCTTGGTTCTCTTGGCTCATCTCGGGTGTTGCACACTCTCCTTTAACATCACTAGATTGCTTAAGGGAGGGTGATCACATCCTTTCTAAGTAGATTGCATTATTATCTTTATTTTGATAGCATATTGTCATTTTAACTTGTCTATTGTCTTTCTCATCTATTATTTTCTCTATCTGTCTATTTGGCTATTAGTGGAAGTGGGAACACCTACACAGGGGTTTGATTGAGGCAAACCCCTAAACAACCCCAATATTTTTTCCCATCTTCGTGTGTGCAAGTTGTTGATTTGGAGCATTGTGGGAAGCTTCATAGCATTGGACCTCTTGTGAGTTCTTTCTCCTCTTTTCCATCTTGTCATTTCATTTCACTTTGTTTAATCTATGCATGTTAGTTATTTTTATGTCATTTCTATCATTTTCATTATTATGTTAATTTAGCATAATCTCCAGATTTTAGTCTCCAAACAGTTAGTAGACTCATTGTTGTTTATGTTAGCAAGTTTTGTTTTCAATCTATATGAGACTATAATGCGCCACAGGGATGTCCATATGCCACATTGTTCTCCTTGGCCAAGATCCAATCCTCTTTCTCACAAGACCTCTAAATTCTTCTCTTTCAATCTCTAAAATCCTTATTCTAATATCTTTCATAAAACAAAAAAAAAGTAAGCAAAACTCCTTGTCTTTCCGCCTTTGTCATCTAAGATTTTCCCTTAAGGTAGTAGAGGAACACCCTCCCTTAGAGGAGGAAGGGGGTGTCATTTTTCCTCCGCTACATTTTGGTGAACCTAACATGAACCTATTCTTACCTTTGTCTTTTTGTTGAGAAATTTTCTTCTCTCTTGTCAAGACGTGTATTGGATAGAGTGTTGTGACACTTTTTTATGAGTTTCACAACCTAGTCCACTACCTCTGAACATGTGGATAAAAGTTATTGACATCTAGATATGGGTTCTAGAAGACAATTTAGTCCTCCTCACCAAGGTACTGATTTTAAGGAATTCACTATAGGAATCTCATCCAATTTTTCCCCTCCTCTTGATTTCGCTCATCCATCAATTGAAATCCAAGAAGGGTCTCCATCAACCACCACTCCTAAATATTCCTCTCCCCTAGCTTTTGAATCTACTCTTAGGGTTCCTATTGAGCAAATCCAGTCTTTGGAAGAGAGAATCAAAGAGTTTGAAAACTTTGTGGGAAAAGAAAACTCATACACTCAAGCTGCTCCTATTCTTAACGGTCTGATAAATCTTCTTATTTCATATCACAGAGGTCTAGAGTTACTTTGAGGGATTGATAACATAGTGTAAACCCACATCCCCTCATACACTTCTATCTTGGATAACCCTCAATACATCCAATTGGAAATCAATAGTCACCAGTTGTATAATCTGACGCCAAGAGTGTTCATGTATATGGTTGACACTATTCCTTTCATTCCCTCTATTTTTGTTGTTGATAATACCAACACCATTTCAATGGAAGTTCTTAGGATTAAAGAATCGATTCCATTTGGGATTCAAAATTCCTACATCTAGAACCCATATCCCCACCACCTCTAGCACCTCAACTAGTCAAGCTCCATAAATCGATCATGTCCTTAATTCTTTATTACAAAACATTGGGATAGATGCAATCATAATTGACCAATTTGACTAGCTCCACCTCTCAATCTGCCTTACAACCATATTATTGTCATAGTCCCATCACTCTTTCTATTCTAAATGTCCCCATCCCTCCAAGGATGGAAGTTCCTAAATTTGATAAGTATGATGGTAGGGGAGATTCGTGGACACATGTCTTGTCCTTAACCTCTATGTGTACTGACTTCTTTTATCACGATGCTTTGTTAGTAAAGTTCTTCCTGTGTTCCCTCAAGGACATTACTTTGGAATGGTTTTTCTCACTTCCTCACAATTCCATCTTTTCTTTCGATCATGGTAAATTAGTTCTTGCAACAAGTTCAGGAAAACATCATACCAAAGCTCACTTTCATTGACCTCATTCGTTGCAAGTAGGGAACCCATGAAAAAGTAATTGATTTCATTGCTCGGTATTAATATATGTTCTCCCAAATCTCCTACACCCCACCATACTTCGACATACAATGCATGTTCGTCAAAAATTTGTTGTTGACATTGAGAGAGAAATTCATCTTGATGAAGTACCCTTCCTTTGCACATCTGTGTGTTGCACTGCACAAATATCAATAGATGGTGATGTAGTACGAGGATTCATCCTCGTCCTCCCATCTGAATAACCAATTAGTCATGTTTATTTCTAGGGAATCAAAAAAGAATAAAGCAGTAGCGAACATGGTATTTTCCATATTGAAAAGAACTCTACAAGACATAACAAAATCTTTATGAAGTTATCTAAGTCTTACACAAATCATGTTCTTCAAAAATTGTTAAAAGATGGTTTAATTTTCCTCCTATAAATAAGACCATTGTCTGAACACTATCCTAACTAGTATGATGCACATAAATTTTATCAATACCACTAAGTCTTTGATCATGATACTGAATGATGTGTGCATCTTAGGCATGTCATCCAAGACCACATCGATAATGATACCATTTGACATGATAGTAAGAAAAAACATTAAAATAAATCTATAGCCAAGCCTAACAACTAGC
Organism: Sequoia sempervirens; assembly: GCA_007258455.2. Lineage (NCBI taxonomy): Eukaryota > Viridiplantae > Streptophyta > Pinopsida > Cupressales > Cupressaceae > Sequoia > Sequoia sempervirens. The sequence goes on from VDFB02365558.1 coordinate 32,860, forward strand.
TACAGATATACATAGATCATTTCCCTTCTCATTCTACTAATTTGATAGTGTTTTCTTCATCTATCGATCCTAGCTCATCCAAATATGTGAACATGGTTTCATTCACTCATATTCCTCCTTCAGGTCATGTGGATAAGAAACCTGACATAACATTCACACCATGTGTCTTTCCCCTTAGTAGGGGACCTTCTCTATTATACATACTATCTCAAGTCAATGATAAGGTTGTGTCTGGAATTATGGTCGACCCTACTAGTTGGGTTAATGTCATCAAGGAGGAGACCCTCTTCATAAAAAATCTACACAAAGAGAGGTATGAGGAGTCACAAACCATGCTCTGTACCCACATGATGGTCTTTTTGTCTCGCTTATTGGCTCCAACTCTTTGTCGGTCCTTGTTTGATCTAAATCTCTGAAAGTCCCATTTGTTATTAGTTGCATAATGTTGCCATTAGTAAAGATACTAGTGTCAACCTCTAGTGTTTCTTTGATAAGCTTTTGTCTATGGATAAGGAAGTACTGAAGATTATGAGGATGTGTCTTTAGTGTTTCGTTTCCAAGTGATTTTGAGAAAATTTAATAAAAAGAGGAAGCAATGTGTTGCAGTGGTATTTTGTGTGGCTGAGTTGTGTTCTGGATTTGCTCTGCATTTCTTCTAGGTTGAAGATCTTCCTATTTGATTTGAATATGTTGATGAGAGTAGTTCAGAGGTGTTATATTCAAGATTTGGTGTGCTAAATCATTGTACAAAAGAAGTTGTGTTCAATAGTGAGTGAATTGTGCATTGCAAATGTTTCTAGGAGAAATTTATTTACTCTACATTTCTTTGCAAAGTGGTTTTAGGTCTTGCAAATCTAAAGGAGTGTTGATAGTGTTGGTATATTTGTTTGGTTAAGATGATTCATGGTTTGGTGCCTCGAAAGTCAGTTTTTCAAGTAACAGTGTATGGAAGAGTTTTCTAAGTGTATTGGGTGTGTACATTCTTCGAGGTATTTAAGGAATATTCTATATCATGTTTAAGCATGGTGTGTGGTTTGCAAGTCATCCTTGGGTTTGAGGAAGCATGTGCTTAAAATTTTAATGGTGTTTACATAGGTAACAGTCGACCTAGTGTTTACACTACTTGTGATGAATGTTTGTTGTTTATAGAAGCGTGTGGTTGAGTGGCGTTGTTGATTTGGGTCCTACCTAAGGTGTGATGTGGTCTTCTTTCACTTCTTCCTGCCATAAAAGTGTTTTGGCACCGACCTAATTTGAATTTTCATAGTTGATGTGCATAGCTAACCTTGGAGAAAGGTTTCAAGGTTGAGGATGGTATAAGTATGAGTTGAGTTGTTGAAGAATGTTAAGATAGATGTGAATGATGTGAAGTGCAATGTGTTAGAGTGTGAAATTGAGAAGTGCAGTGCGAGATTTCATGTGTTAGTTTACTGGATGCACTAAGCAGAAGGTGGCTACAATTCTTCAATCATATTGCAAAGGCGTTTATATCATTGTGGTGGATTCTTTGTTGCATTGATATGCTTTAATATATGTAACATTTATTCTCTATCTTCTTTTCTATTCTGGTAGTGAGCCTTTATTCTTTGGGCAATGAGCCCTATTGTATTTGGTGTTGATATTACTTATATTGTGAGTTAATCCTCACTGTGGGTTTTCCCTTCTTGGGTTTTCCTCATAAATATGGTGTTCTCTTGTGTATGATGTTAAGTTGTTTCAATTTCTATTATTTTCTTTTCATGCTAAATCATCATAATAGATTTAAGGGTTTAATGAATGAGTGTGGATTCGAATATTAATAAGGGTTTTGAAGTTTTAAGGTACAAATGATTCAACCCCTCTTAGTTGTCTTATGCATTCAATAATTAGTATTAGAGCAAGGTTTCTTGGAATAAATCTTAACTGCTTAAGGTAGATATGGGATGGCACACAAGAAGGAGATCCCTATATTTGATGGAAAAAACTATGTATTCTAGAAAATAGGGATGAAAGGCTTTTTGGAGAATCTGGGATATGATGTCAAGAAATTTGTTAAGGACGGATACACTATTCCTACAAATGGTCTGAGAACTGAAGTTGAATTCAAGGCCTATGAAAGCAATAGTAAAACAAGGTATGCTCTCTTGAGTAGTCTTAGAAATTTTGAATTAGTAAAATTTATGAATCTGAAAACCAGTAAAGCAATTTGGGAAAAGTTGGAAAGTATTTATGAAGGAGATGATATGGTCAAACAAGCTAAGATGCATAACTTAAAGACCACATTTGAGAACTTGCAAATGTCTAAAGATAAAAACATTACAAGCTACATGTAAAGGGTAGATGAAGTGGTTAACTCCATCAGAGGTCTTGGTGGAAAACTCAAAGAACCAAAAGTGGTAAAGAAAATTCTTAGAACCCTTCCTAAAGCTTGTAGCCATAAAGTTGTTGCTATTGAGGAAACTCAAAATCTAGATCATTATACTAGAGATCAATTGTATGGCTCTTTAACTGTATTTGAAATGAGAGAATTTGGTACTAACAATGGTGTAAAAGTTAAGACTGCTTTTAAGGCTGCAAAATTAGAGAAGACTGAAGAATCAAAACAAAAGAATCTTGATGATGTGGAGGCTAACTTTTTGAGAAGAATGAGAAGGGGTATTGGTTATTACAAAGGTAAGTTACCTTTCAAATGCTTTAGTTGTGGAAAGATAGGTCACTATGCTTCAAGATGTCCAAATAGAGTTGTGAATGACAAAAACAAAGAGAACAAAGGTAAGATGATCAAGAAAATCTATTATGTTAGAGAAGATCTGCAAGTATTTTTTATGATGAATTTGATTATGGAGATGATGATGATGAATTATTTTTCATGGATTTAAAAGATGAATCTCTTTTTGCTAACTCTGAAATATGTGTGAAGGAATACCCTCTGGAGAGAAAGGAAAGAACTGAAGGTACCTTGGTATCTATTTTTCATGCTAAACAGGATAAGAACTATTGGATCATTAACAATGGATGCTCTAACCATATGACTGGAGACAAGAGTAAGTTTTTTAAACTTGAAAATTATGATGGAGGACTTGTTATATTTGGTGATGATTCAGGTGCTAAGATATGTGGAATAGGTTTAATCAATTTTGATGTCAAACCTAATATTGAAGATGTTTATTATGTTAAAGGTTTAAGGCATAACCTCTTGAGTGTTGGCCAAATGTGTAGCAAAAGATAAAATCGTATGTTTTAGGATGATGTATGTGAGATAAAAAAGGGTCTGGAACTTTGATTACTGTTGGAAGAAGGATAAATGGAAATGTTTATCAACTCAACAGTGTTGATGGTCACTGTTTTATGACTTAGATTAATGAAAGTTGGCTATAGAACATAAGGATGTGTCACATTAATTTTAATAATCTAGTAAGAATTGGTTCAGTTCAAGAAATGAGAGATTTTCCAAAGATTACAAATCCTATCAATGTTGTTTGCAAGGATTATCATATTGGAAAGAAAACAAGAAGTTTCAAAGAAAAAGAACAATCTTCTACCGGATTGTTGGAGTGGGTTCATACAGATCTTCGTGGTCCTACAAGAATAAGAATTCTTCAAGGAGACAAGTGTTTCATGCTTTTTATTGATGATTATTCTAGAATGACATGGGTTAATTTTCTTAAAGAAAATTTTGAAGCCCTAGATAGGTTCAAAGCATTTAAAGTTATGGTTGAGAATGAGATGAATATGAAAATAAAGTATTTGAGGTTTGAGAGAGGTGGAGAGTTCACCTCCAATGAATTTAACATGTTTTGTGAGAGTCATAGCATAAAAAGAAACTTGTTTTCCCTTTCAATCCCTCAACAAAATGGAGTGGTTGAAAGGAAAAACAAGATTGTTCAAGAAGTTGCAAGGACTATGATGAAATAAGCTAACCTACCAGAAGTCTATTGGAGAGAAGCAATTTATGTTGTTATTTATATACTTAATAGAGTTCAAGCAAAATAAAATATCATAAAGACTCCCTATGAGTTGTGGTATGGAAGGATCCCTACTATAAAATATTTCAAAGTGTTTGGAAGCAAGTGTTATATCAAAAGAGATGAAGAGAACTTGGGAAAGTTTGATGCAAGGTCTGATGAAGGAATCTTCCTTAGTTATTCTACTAAAATTAAAGCTTACCAATGCTACAACAAAAGACTTAGAAATATTGTTGAGAGTACAAGTGTCAAGGTTGATGAAATTTTTTAGAAATTAGTGGTGATAGATGGATATGAGTTAGATGAGCCTGATTACAAAGAAAAAGAAAAATCCAAGGAAAAGGATGTGTAGTTTGAAGAAGAAGATGCTTCAGAAAAGACCCCTAGAATCCCCAAGTATGTGTAGAGGAATAATTTTGAACAATATATTATTGGAGATAAAAGCAAAGGTGTCTTAACAAGAAGGAAATTTGTTTAAGAAGAGGTAAATTTGTGTATACTTTCTAAAGTTGAACCTAAAACAATGATTGAGGCATGCAAAGATGAACATTGGATGAAGGCTATGGAAGAAGAACTATTGTAGATTGAAAAAAATCAAACTTGGGAACTTGTCCCAAGACCTTCAAACAAAAATATAATTAGAAAAAAATGGGTATTCAAAAACAAACTAAATGAGAATGGAGAAGTGTTATAGAAAAAAGCAAGGCTCGTGTATAAGGTCTACTCACAAGTTGAAGGAATAGACTTTGAGGAGGAATTTGCTTCGGTGGAAAGAATGGAAGCTATCATAATGTTTGTAGCTTTTGCAACACACAAGTACTTTAAATTTTATCAAATGGATGTGAAGTCTGCTTTCTTGAATGGGGAATTGGAAGAAGTATACATGGAACAACCAAAAGGATTTCAACTATCAGATAAACCGAATATGGTCTGTGAATTGAAAAAGGAATTATATGGATTGAAGCAAGATCCTAGAGCTTGGTGTGCAAGGTTGGGTAGGTATTTGATACAAGGTTCAATAAAGGTACTGCAAATAGTAATCTTTACTTGAAGGTTGAAAAAGATAAAATCTTGATTGTAGTTTTGTATGTAATGACATATTTTTTGGAGACAATGAAGCTATGTGTAAGAAGTTTGTATAAGAGATACAAAAATAGTTTGAGATGTCTATGTTTAGGGAGATGAATTTCTTCTTTGGGCTCCAAATCAATCAAACAGACAAAGGTATATTCATTTCAAAATCAAAGTATGTCAAAGAAATGTTGAAGTTTGGAATGAAAGACTCCAAACCAGTATGTATTCCTATGGTTATGTTGTAAGTATGAGCTAGTTTGGTGGTTTTGTCATTAATGTTGTCATTGATTTCAACACAATTCAATATGGTGCAGATTGTACATGTATAGTTAAGTTGTTGATGAGATGTTGTGAGTACATGGAGCTATCTTTGTGTTGTCTCAAATCTGTTGTGTTGATGAGTTTCCAAGTGCTTTTGAGAAAATTATGCAAAGAAAGAAATTGAGAGTGATGAATGTGTTTAAAATGTTCTCAGTATGTGTATGTTTCTCTGTGTTGATCCTATAGCATGCAAGATTTGAATTTAATAATGGTGATCTTGTGAGTGATATATCTAAAGTTTTAGCTTTTT
>VDFB02365559.1:0-29796 GCA_007258455.2 Sequoia sempervirens
TCCTTAGAGGTTTCTAGGAATTTGGATTTCATCTCAATTTTCTCCTACTAAAGTCAAAATTAGGTAACCTTTGCCTTGATTTCCTTGATTTCCACATAATGCACTTTGTGGGATGAGAAGAAGTTAAGACATTGGACATCTAGTTTCAAAAACCTAATCAAGAAGTGTGGATGTGGTAAAAGAAATTCATTGACCAATATTAACTCAAATTGGACCCCACACAAGTGCTTGTTATCTTTTTTCTTATGGTTTTCATGCAAACATTGGTCTTTTGGTTTGAACTACTTTTTGGGAAAAGCATGTTCTTCAATATCTTGGTCTTGTAAACAAGTCCCTCTTAGGTTCATTTAGGATCAAAATCAACCAATCATTTCATCCATCTCAAACATCAATTAAAATCCATCTCACAAACAACTTTTGAACCATTGGAAAAATCATTCATACTAGACTTTTGGTAAAATCCTTCAAGTCAACATCAAAATCTCCTTGTTTGGCTAAGTGTGTGTGGATGAATCCTTCCTCATACATCTAGTAAATTATCATCTTGTGAAAAAGTTCATTCCAAGACATCATCTAACCTCTTGGAGTTTATGAGTTCATTATCATATCCAAATCCAAATCAAATTCAAAAATAAAAAATCCTAAAATCCTAAAGTCTAGCATTGATCCAAAGTTCCTAAAACATTCAACACCCATATCATTCACCCCTTTCATCCTTCATCTCATCATTGTTCCTAAACCCCTTAGAGGTCAACAAGGTCAAAACAAAAGAAGACCATGGAATATAAACTTGATTCATTCATCATGAGTGGTCTAAATCAACCAAACTATCAAAGCCTTACAATTCCAATTGATTATCAAAACTCACATTTATACAATTCATACATGGGATCATTATCTCCTAAAAACCTCAATGGTATAAAAAATGCGAGTATGCCTAGTCCAAACTTACAAATCTATCAACCAAAAACTCAATGCATGAGTCTTCAAAACAACATCATCCCACCAAATCCATACATGTCGAATGTGAATATATCAAGCAAAAGTTTTCCAAACATGAAAATTTCAAATCCACACTTGGTAAACTTTGGGATAGATATGTTTGCAAATCACACAAATGTTGTTCAAAGTCCAAACAAGATGTTAATGACTCTATGTATTAGTCCAATTCAAGGTAACACCATGCAAAATCAAAGTTACCTAAATCAAGGCAATGTAATTCCCAACCACAACAATGTAAAATTTCAACCTATCATGCCAAATCTAAGCATCATCCCAAATCATAACATTGTCCAAAATCAATTTGTCTAGGATCCCATACAAACACCACAAGTATGCATTCCAAACTTGCTTGAACAAAAACCAAATCAACTATATCAAGGCAGTCAAAATCAAAATTAGGATCAAACTTTGATAGATCAACTTGCTTCACCTGCCAAACTAATTGACTTATTGAGCCAAGAGACCTCTTCACTCCAAAATCAATACACTCTTCCATTGGTTGAACCATGTCATAAAAGCATTGAGTTATGTCCACAACTGCATCAAGACAATATCTCCAATGCCAAGAAGTAAGATATCAAGATCAATAACATAAAAAAAAAACTCAACCTCCATGTCTCGAAGATCAATCATCACATCTCCAAGATAAATCACAACAAGAATCATCTCAACGAGCACAAATATCACAGGGTAACAAACAAAAATACACACCACTTGGGAAACCAACGAATCAGTCTTGCAACAATTGGTACAAGAAAATCTCATCAAGCTCCCCGTCTATGGGAACTATCAAGGACCCTTAGTTAAACCACTAGGGTATAATGAGTAGCACCATTGTGATTTTCACAAAACAAAGGGACACACAACATCAAATTGTATTCGACTCAAAAATCTCATCCAAGACCTTATTGATCAAAAGGTAATCACTATTGGGGACAATGATCATGATCCAACCAATGGCAATAGCATTGAAAATATCTCCACCACAATTGGTGAAAACAATGATCAAAATCTATCAATCAATGAGCATATTGAATATGTTTCTACCTCATCCGAAGGTCAAATCAACATATACCAAGAGTCACTTTTCGATCATGATCAAAATCCACCAACAATACCCAACAATGATCCCATTCACGAAATGTCAACATCACTTGACCCTATGGTTGAAGACATTGACAATTCCTCCATCACGATTGTTAAAAATGATGATCAAGATCTATCCGTCAATGAGCACATTGAAGATGTTTCTACCCCATCCGATGATCAACTCACTATACATCAAGAGCCACTTTTTAGTGATCTATTTCAAGGAGTGTTAGAATTATTTGATCCTATTGACATAATCCATGACTCATCGACCAATGATCATGTTGAAAATGTCTCTACATCACCTAATGAGTTAGAGGACATATCTCAAGAATTTATTCCAAAGCATGATCAACATCTTTCACCATGGTCTAGCAATGGTATTTTCTAAGACATGTTGACACCCTTTGACCTCATGGTTACAGATACTGAAAGGATCCTCAACTTGACATTTGATCCAAGTCCACTCAAAGATCAAGAGGATATTGAGCCACTTCTCATGACTAATGATGATGCCCAAGAACCCTTTGTAAGCAATCCGTCCTTTGCAATTGACCCATGCCAAGAAATTGATCTAAAGCATGTCAAAAGCAATTCCAAAATCATTCAAGAATTTGTATCTCTAAGCTACTACAGTGATCTAATGGATACTCTCCTATCTATACAAGATGATCATATCCACATAGCACATACTCTTCCATCTACCCATGAGATGTTGTATGTGGATGGACACGTAGATGATCTTCATTCAGAACAAGATTCCTTTACTCCTGATATTATTACACAAAAAGAGTAGGTTATTGATTCCTACAGTCAAACAGAGTTGTCAACATTAGGATCATATATATCCAAAATTCAGACTAAGGACATCATGAATAAAGATATCCAACATTATCCACTCAAGGAAATAGGTCAGACAAAACAAGACATTCTTGAGTCAGTAGAGCAACAAATTGAAACAACATCATCCACAGTAGTCATTTATCAAAGAATGCATTCTCACATTAACTGTGTATTGGAAGCCACCCTTCATCATAAGGATTCAGAAGGAACTCTATTGCAATGTGCTCACAAAGAAAAAGTTAACTCCGATCAGGAATCTCAAAAGTTGTATTCAAATGCATGTATCTTGGAAAAGCAACTTCTTCAAGAAGGATACCAATGGCACATTATGAGAGGGGCATCTACATCAACACTGCAAGGTGATTCAACATGAGCTTAAAATCTTTCAGAAAAATACAAAAAAAAATCAAAAAATATAAAAATCCAAAAAAATCAAAAAAAGGATTGAAAACAGTAAAGAAAAAAATTGTCCTCTAGTGAAAACCACTATGGTGGCGCTTTGGGCAGGTACCATGATGAAAACCTAGAAAATAGGTGCCATGTGTAGAATTGAGCATCTACGTGCGCCGGTTCAGGTGAAAGCATCTTATCTCATCCATAATAAAGCCAACATTCCATCCACCTCAGCCATAATAAATCCATTCTTCCATGAGCCATTTAGCCAATCTATTTTCATTCATCCACATCCATAGTCCAAATTATCTTGATCTTGATGAAAGTTTGGTGCACACTATACACTTGCTTATGGTAAACATCTTGACATGGGTCATTTTTATTGATCCTATCCTATCCTAGCATTATCTAAGCCATGGAGCATTATCCAATGAGCATCCTTTGTTCGAAAAAATTATCTTATCACAAGATAATCCATATCCCTCCATCCATACACCTATACAAGCATCCATCCATGGCATTCCATGCATTGCTAGACATTGGGGGAAAATATTCACATCTTGCTTCAGAATAAATATTGATCTATATCCTCAGACTTATGTGGTGATCCGAACATTGGCAAACGTAAAATCAAATTGGTCAAAGCATTTGTGAGCCAAAATCCAAATCACTAGCCCATGGCATTTTTTGACGAGAAGAAATTCCTTATCAAGCTAAGTTATCTTTTATCGAACATCAATCCAAATAATCACTATCAGTTGCATCTAATGTGTGCTTCAATGTCACATCAAATCATCCAAAACATCTTTTGTTTCAAACCAAGCTTCAAAATCCTGATCAATCAAATCCAATCAATCCATCATCATCTTGGGAGATCCTTCTCAATCCTCATGTTGCTTAACACTATCCTTGCATTTTTGTGCATCCTCAACAATGTTATCATCATCAATCCTGAGCAATGAAATCCTTGCATTGTTATGTATCCTCAACAATGTTATCATCATCAATCCCTTATCATCTTGGGATATCCTTCCTAATCCTTGTGTTTCTTAACACTATCCTTGCATTGTTGTTTATCCTCAACAATGTTATCATCATCAATCCATCGATTTGATCAATCAACCTTAGCTTGGTTTTCAAAAAAATCCCAAAATAGATCACTGATATCATCACACATATTCATATCCAAATTTTTAAAATCATGCGAAAATCCAAAAACATCAGAAAATCAAAAAATCCAAAAACATTCATAAAAATAGAAAATGTCAAAAAAATGGTATCCAAACTACATCGTCTTTGAGCTTAAATGTAGGAAAGGCTAATATTTGATCATCCCTTGAGACACAAAAACACAAAAACATTCAAAAAAGACACAAAAACATTCGAAAAAAACACAAAACCAAAAACATTCATAAAATCTCATAAAACACAAAAACAACCTCAAAACATCCAAATATTTGAAAAAAATCCATCCATCCCCATACCACTTTCACCCGCAATAATATCATCCATAATAAATTGATCATCACCTTCATACTTTAGTGAAACAAACAGAAACAAGCATAACAATCAGCAAAAACAAACTTCAAATGCAAAATCAAAATTGAAGCAACAAACCTTTAAATGCAAAATCAAACTCTTGATTATTCACAAACATGTCAATCTACCTTATATCAATAGCCTTTCAAACAACCTATCAACTTGCCACCATCCACTAACATTTCCTAGGATGTATCCTTCCTACAATGGGCATTATCTTTGGCAAAACACTTTGGATAACAAAACAACTTTCCACCATCCACTAACATGTCCTAGGATGTATCCTTCCTACAATGGGAATTATCTTTGGAAAAACACTTTGGATAAATAAAACAACATGTCGCCATCCACTAACATGTCCTAGGATGTATCCTTCCTACAATGGGCATTATCTATTGGCAATCGTTTTGGTTCTTATCCTAAACAAAACAAATCCCTTTGGCTAGAGGTATGAAGAACATTGACTTGTTTGTGTGCTTGATCTTTTCTTTTTGATTTATCTTATTACACTCATTCCAATGACCTCTCGATGATGTCTAATCAAAGCGATTTAGAGAGAAAGGAATGGGGCATCGATCATTATCTTTTTTTCTACTGTGCTTGTTGGACGTTCTTGTAAAATAACTTGGTGAATACTTGCTTTGTTAGGTATGTCCTAGCAAGGTTTCCATATGTCAGGTGTGCACAAGAATACTCCTATCTATTTCTTGAGTGAAAGTCCATCGCACTAGGTACAACGCCAACCTGGTTCTTTATACCTTGATGCATTGTGCTTATGTGTGTTATCAAACATAAGGTAAGTGGCCCTTTTAAAGTCCCAAAATTTCTGATAAGAAAATCATTTATCTCTAATAAAGTTGGATTGTTGAATCCTCTTGTCATCATCTCATTTCTTCTTTTCCACACTAACATCATGCCATGTCAGTTAATCATCATCACCAATGCATCCATCTTGCATCCACAAACCATCAACATATTGCATATCATATCATATCATATAAGAAACACTAATCATCTCACATGCATAGATCTGTTAGTTTAAGCATCTCATAAATCATCCATTGCATAATCATATAAGCATCATCACATCATATCATCATTTCAGTTGTTTAGGATAATATAGATTGGTTATTCTAAGCATCTGAAAACCATCTCATTTGCATCATCATCACAACCATCCATATGTCCATCTTGAACCTCTTTATCGTGAGATTGACCCTCAAATCAAATCTTTTCGCTCGATCTCTCGAGGGGGCAATGTACTAGTGTACTTTTTTCCGTTGGGGCATCCAAAAAAATCAGAAATGTTCTAAATTTTGATCACGGTAAGTTTATTCTTTAAACCAACACAACAAATACATTGCTTCAAAGAGGGGTAAAAGGGTATGTGCAAGATCATCATGGAAAAAACATGCCCTTAAGTGGCAAAAAATTCTGAAAAATCAGAGTTAGGTAACTTGACAAATTTTTAATAAGTTATCTATATTATTTCAAAATACCTTAAGAATAGAATCATAGAAAATTGAATGTAGTTTCTAAAATACTAGGATTTATTTAAAAATCTATTTGGTGAAAATTTGAAATTTCAATCTTTTGATGGTACTTAAATTTAGGGGAAAAATAAGTAGGTGTATCTAACCACCTATCCACAATGAAATGATAATATTTTTTATAATATTTTATATATAAGTAGAGAGGACTCATGTATACGGATGTGATGCATATTTTTTTGTAATTTTTCCAAGTAAATAATTAGTATGATGTTTTTTATTACAACTTTTTAAAATATAAAACTTCGTGTAATATGGAAATTACCTTAACTTGGTCAAAAACTTCATGAAATTCAATTTTTGTTTTTTTAATCCTATATAGTATCAAACATAAAATGTGATGCATATTTTGGATTCAAAATGTGTTACCATTTGAAAGTTGTAGATGTTTTTCAATAAGCCTACCAATCATGACTTAACTTGTAATTCAAATAAAAAATGAATAATAATTATTTATTAAATTCAAAGTAAAAGCATAATTTATATTGGTGGAAATTTGTGAATCTCCTTTAAAAACCCTTTTCATTTCATCAATTTTGGGTAAAAAAAAAAATCGTATTCATACCCTACAAATACCCATCATATCACCACTTTTTGGCCCATCATAATCCTGCACATACCCAAAATGTAGACATGCAAAATTGGCATCATGCATTTAATTATGTCATATTCGTCCATTCATCAAATAAATCAAGTTCATTTGATTAATCTCTAAAGTCCTCCATTGAAATTAAATAAATTCATCATTAACACTAACATCATTCCCTTTAGCTAAATAATTCAAAACATTTATTTAACTAAGACTAAATCACTTTTCATCTCCTTTTAATTTATTTTAATCCATAAATCTAAGTCAAAAAGTCAAATCATCTAATCCCTCATTAAATTAATCTAATCCTAATTAATTTAATCTAAACTTATGTCACATCCTCTAGCTTTTCCCACTTGCACAAATAAATTATTTAATTCATTTATTAAATCTTCATTTTCCCTCAACAAGGAATCTTTAGAGAATATTCTCTCAAATTTGAATCCAAATCCAAGTGGGATGAGTCCTTCCAACAAGGCATTTATGTCACCTTACAAGTCCTTTAACATTGAGCCAAGTGGCAATTACTCCATTTGACTCTCCCTCCACCTTGTCATTTCAATATTTTCAAATTTCAAATTTATACATTTATGGGCACATTCATCAAAACTTGCACATCCTTGGCCCATTCACATGGTGACAAGTGGCTTCTTCCTATTGGTTTGGTTTTTGTCCCACATTCACCCATTTTTCATGTCTCTCCACCATTCTCTCTTATAAATAGAGAGTTCATCCTTTGCATTGGATCATCCACAATTTGAGTATTTGTACTATAGTCAAGAATCACACATATCCATCATCAAGAGCTTATCAAGGGGATGGGAAAGGGCTACTTTCCATATCAAAGTATCACCAATCCACTATGGGATGCATATGCATCATGCTTTCTTGTATGCTTTCAATTAGTTTATTTAATCCTTTGTTGTTTTGATTGCATTATGAGGCATGTTGAGGTATTTCATAGGGATATTATGTTTGTTTTACTTTAAATAACTAACCATGCTAATGTGTGTGTGAAATTTTAAGTATTTTGCAGATTTGAGATCCATAGGTTTAAGGTATAGGGATGAGGAATTAGGGTTGAGGGTTTAATGTAGAGTGTAGAGGGTTGAGGATTTTAAGGGATTAAGGGTTTAAGGGTTGAGGGTACAGGGTTAAGAGATTTGGGTTGAGGGTTTAGGGTTAAAGGTCCAATGTATAGGGTAGAGGGTTGAGAATTTAAGGTTGAGGGTTTAATGTATAAGGTAGAGGGTTGAGGGATTAAGGGTTTAAGGGTTGAGGATTAGGGTTGAGGATCAATGTATGAGTAGAGGGGTTGAGAGGCTTTTGTGTATAGGGTAGAGGGTGAATGGATGATGGTTTAGGGTTTAAGGGTTGAGGAGTTGAGGTTGAGGATGCGGTTTAAGGGTTGAGGGTTGAGGGATTAGGGTTGGGGATTGAGTTTGAGGATTTGGGATTAGTGTTGGAAAGATTAAGGGTTGAGGGTTGAGGGGGTTAAAGGGCCAAGGGTTGAGGGTGGGGTTGAGGATTGGTTGGGGTTTTGGGTTGAAATTATTGGGTTCGAGGTTGATAGTTTAAGAGGTTTAGGGTTGATGGATTAGTGTTGAGGGGTTTTGAGTATTGGGTTGAGGTAGGGTTGAGAGTTTAAGGGATGAAGGTTGAAGGGGTGATAGAACATCATTAGGTCCATTACTTTAGAATAAAATATTCAATTTGTCGATCGGGTAGTGTTCAAGGCAATCTGCAATAGAAGAGTTTCAGAGTATCTCCCTCAGGTTCCTTAACTTTTTAAGAACAACTTCAAATTAATTCTAACTTCAAACTGTTTAACTATCAAACTGAAAAGTAATCTATTCCTAAGAAAACAAAAAATGCTTGAACTGTAAACATGAGTACATACTAATTTGGAAAGCATAATAACTAAGTTAAAATCATAAAATCAATTTAAACTAAGAAGTTGATAAATTATAAAAATAGAAAAGCTTATAATAATCCATAAAAAATTTTCTTAATAGTCAAAGTTCCAACAGTAAATAACAGAAACTACGGAAGTTGAAAAGATAGCAGACACTTCAAAACTAAGATTTCATAACAGTGAATTCAAACAACTCTCTACAAAACATTAGTATGAAAAAAGAAAACACTTATCTACTCCCGTCGAGTGGCCAGCTCGTGGGACAATACATTCATTCTCAGCTCACATCCATAGCTATTTCAGGAACACCTCTATTAACCATAGTTATCATCCATAACTCATAACTCAGAATTTTAGATAACAATCTCTTTATTTATAAACCTTGAAAAACATTCTATTAGCATAACATTAATTTCACTGTATATCTTACTTCCAATGACTGTATCTTTTATAGAAAATCTGTAACTACATGCTATATTTCAGTTGGTATAGAAACCACTGAAAAATATCTAAAAAAAATCTATGTATAACTTGTCTATATATAATCCTATTACACAGAATTTAAGAGGCTCAAGTCGAGCCATAAAGTATTTTATTCAAAAGATAACAGAAATAACATCTTTTAAGAACAACAACATTTTTGGCCCATCATCCTGAAGTTCCGGAGCATACTTCCAGCATATATCTCTAACTGTTCTGGAGCACGTGCCAGCTGGATACTTCAATTTGTAACTTGATTGACCGATTATTATCTACAAAACACTTAAAACATCCCATTAAATATGTATTGGAAAATTACTCTAAGAAATCAAAAGAAATAAGGTTTATACAAGTTCTTACTAAAATTAAGCAATTATTTCTTCTAAAATTTAATTAATTGGCAGAGGATAGAGATTTGTATGTATGAACCAGGTCTTTGTGGTATTATTATGATAAGTTTATTTTTACCTCATCATTTCCTCCCCTTCCTAGTTCTTGACAGGTCCTCCTGTCACTTGATTATAATTTTTCCCTCTACTTCCTTCTTCATACTTTGCACTGATATCATATAAGTCTTTTGCTGTGTCATCAAAGTTTATAGGGGAATGATGGAAACTTGCATGAAAAGCAACTCCCCATTTCCATTCATTGAAAACTCTGTCATCCTGATCTGTATTAATATGAAAAGTAGGGGCTGGATATAGCAGTAAAGGAGGTCTGTACCTCATTCCTATCCATTTTGTTCTGAGATCTCCTAGAATTTTGGCCAAGGCATCTGCTCTTCTGAAGGACCACCTAAGACCAAGAGGAGAGATCACTTCTATTTTCTTTAAATATATAGGAAATGGAGTGTATCTCTCTTCACATGCATGCCAAGCCTTGCCAACCAATTTTTTCCCCTGTTCTATGAAATGATTATAGAAAACCCGAAGGCTATTATCATACCTTTCTTTCATTTTCTCATCCAGCAAAAGAGCTACAAATGTCTTCTTAAAAGCTGCTGGTCTACTAGTTGGAGATCTTATTTGAAGTCCTATACTTTTCTCTGCTTGAACATATTCTTTATTTCATTCTTTCCAATGGATTTGATTCTGCATAGTAGACAATAGAGATCTTAATTGTACTTCTCCCACAAAAAGATTAACAAAGAAATCAGTATGCTAGTCTAACAAAAGATCATGGGTAAAGAATTCACAGAGCATATCTTGCTCTTCAAGTTTTGAGTTTGCAAATATTTTAACAAATTCTTTATCATTAGGTTCATAGGGTTGATCACTGTAAATCCTAAGCAATTTCCATCTAAAACATTGCTCATTCAAAAACATGGAATACAACCTAGATGGCCTTCTACAGGATAAAATAAATTCAGCTATTTGACAAGCATCCTATTTCCCCTTATAAGCTTTATGAAATGCTTCTCTTAATAATACCATTTCCATTTTCAATCTGTTATTCTCAATTTGTGCATTCCTGAGGAAATAGCACCGTTCCATCCATTTCATTAATAATGGAGGAATTTGAATTTGGAACCATTCAATTACCGTTGGCTTGGTTTGAACTTCTCTAGATTCTATCTTTGGTTTAACTGTGCTTTCCTGTAAGTCTTGCTCTAATTCCACAATCTTACTAAGAGAAGTATTTAATTCTTCTTTTTGTCTTTTCTTTTCTTCTTCAAAAGCTGAAAACATGAGCATAAAATTTCCTTTTAAATCCTGAATTTCTTTATTTAATTCATCCCTATGTATCCTATTTTCCTTATCACAATTCTGAATTTGTAATTGTAGCTCACTAATAGATGTATCTTTTCCCTGCATTTCCAACTTTAAATCCTGAATTTCTTGATCCCTTTCACCTATTACAGTCTTATACACCATTATTTCCTCTTGTTGTAATTCCATTCTTTCTTTATTTTCATGCAGCTTATTTCTTAACTCTTTTATCTCTAATTTCAAATTTTCAAACTCCATGTTAATATTTTCAGTTTCAACAATTTCAACAGCTTTATTAATAACTGGAGACAATTTCCCTAACATACTGTCATCAATCTCCCTAAAAAGTGGAGATTGTTCCCTTCCTATTTCTTGTTTTTCCTATTCTACAGCTTCCTCTTCAGACACTAAATGAAAATGCACTTCTTCAACAGATATTTCTTTTTCTGAGGATTGGTGAATTGATTCCTCAGTTTCCAAATTTCTCTTTTTCTTTTTAGCTTTTGACCTTTTCTCTTTACTCTGTGCTGGGGTTTTTGCAGATCCAGAGGATAATCTTTTACTCCTCCTCAAAGGAGGAGTATCCTGATAATTTAAAATAGTTGGATCATTTAGAAGAATAGTTCTTCTTTTCCTCTTGTTAACATGGTGAGTATCCACATTTGGATTCATTATCTCTACATCCTCTATCTGGGCCGGAGTTTCAAACTCATCTTTTCTAAATTCTGGCACTTCCTCACCAACTATGGTGGGAATTTGGGGTTCAGGAGCTCTAGGGTTTTCGGGGGAAGTTGCTCTGAAAGGTGAAGCAACTTGTTTTGAGGATTCTCCTAATTCTAGCTTCCTTCCTGATGTAGGCTTATCAAACTTCCCCAAAAAAATTTCCCATTTACTTTGAGGTTTCTTACGAAAAATGATATTTACAAATCAATTGAATTAACCCATGGTGTTTTAATGGTCCTAAACCAGTTTTGTATCTCTCTATTGAAGAATTAATAGAATCATTCAAGAAATGAGGAAAATTAACCCTTAGAGTAGGGTTTTCCTTCCCATGCCGCAAATGTGTTAATATGCGGAATGTTGGTCCTACCACAGTGGCAAGTTGACCTTCACAAGTAAAATATCTAATGATCCATGCAAAAGCAGTACCCTAGGGTTCCAAGATAGAGGCTCTTTGAAACCCTTTATTTTGTCCCCTAGTACTGACAACTATCATGGGTTGAGGATCTCCCTGTCTAATGAATAATTCTAATAATTTCTGATATGGAATTTGTGTAGTTTTAGATATTTTAATACCAGAATCTTCCAACGCTGAAATAGAAGATATAATTTTTGAACTCACCTTAAAATGCTTCCCATGCAGAATCACCTGACCCTTAGAGTAGCTTTCTGCAAATGCATTCACCAGCTTTTCATTATACCCTTCAAATTTCCTGATAAAATCCAACCAGCCTACTTCCTCAAACAACCGAGAGATATTACTTAACCCCAACAACTTTTCTATAGTAGCCGACTCAAATTTCTTCTTTGTACCACCCATTTTCTTGTCTCTCTTGCTTACCACCTTGTTGAAAAATTCAACAATGCCAAGGACTTGTGCATCGGTATTTTTGAAGATATGATCAGACTGTAATCATTTACTCTACTCTTGCTTGGAGCTTACTGTGTAATAATTTCAATTTGCATGAAGGGCCGCAAAAAGAGTAGCGCACTTAGCAATTAATCATCAAGTGGCTCAATTTACTAAATTGGGAAAATAAAATCTTGCCAATCAATTATATTTTATTCAAAAATAACTACTTATTTAAAGAAAAAAATTGTACTTACTTTCGTTTCATGATCGCTTGAAGATCTTGTACCTTACGATTTGACAGGATGATGCAAGGGTATTGGCTAAGGTGACGGTATAATTATTATGGCATGAATGAAGAGACTCGTGGATGAAAAAGTTATTAATAAAGACATCTATTACGACAAATTTTATTTACAATGATAGAAGAAGGCACATGTACCAATGTACGATAACCAAAGTATCGAAAAAAATTTGAAATTTTTTCTAGAAAGGAGTTGACAGAATGAAAATGAATAAGTTTGGGAGCATGTGTAAAGCATGCATTCGGACTGGAAGTTCCAGAGCACGTGTAAGGCATGCATTAGGAACTAGAAAAGTGGGTAAATTCTGGAGCATCGCTAAAAGATGCAACCAAAATGGTGATCAAATGAAAGTTCTGGAGCATCATTGAAGGATGCATCCGAAGCAGCAAGAAGTTAAAGTTCCAGAGCATCATTGAAGGATGCAGCCGGAGGAGCGACCAAATGAAAGTTCTGGAGCATCGTTGAAGGATGCAGCCGAAGTAGCAAAAAATGAAAGTTCCAGAGCATCGTTGAAGGATGCAACCAGAGTAGCAACAAAAGAAAGTTCTAGAGCATCGTTGAAAGATGCAGCCGGAGCAGTAACAAAATGAAAGTTCTGAAGCATCGTTGAAGGATGCAGCTGGGACAACAACCAATGAAAGTTCCAGAGCATCATTCAAGGATGCAGCCAGAGCAACAACAAAATGAAATTTTCAGAGCATCGTTGAAGGATGCAGCCGGGACAGCGACCAATGAAAGTTCCAGAGCATCGTTGAAGGATGTAGCCGGAGCAACAACAAAATGAAAGTTCTAGAGCATCGTTGAAGGATGCAGCCGGGACAACGACCAATGAAAGTTTCAGAGCATCGTTGAAGGATGCAGCTAGAGTAGCAACAAAATGAAAGTTCTGAAGCATCGTTGAAGGATGCAGCCGGGACAATGACCAATGAAAGTTTCAGAGCATCATTGAAGGATGCAGCCGAAGTAGCAACAAAATGAAAGTTCTGGAGCATCGTTGAAGGATGTAGCTGAGACAACGACTAATGAAAGTTCTAGAGCATTGTTGAAGGATGCAGCTGAAGCAGCAACAAAATGAAAGTTCCGGAGCATCGTTGAAGGATGCAGTCGAGACAGCGACCAATGAAAGTTCTGAAGCATCATTGAAGGATGCAGCTGGAGCAGCAAAAAATGAAAGTTTCAGAGCATCAAGCGTTCAGATCATCAAGTTCCAGAGCACTGGCTAGCTGAATGATTAAGTTCCAGAGCATCATGGAACGGTGCTCCGGAAGTTGGGTATGTGCAGGATCATCATGAAAAAAATAGGCCCTTAAGTGGCAAAAATTTAGAAAAATTAGAGTTAGGAAACTTGGCTTAAAGGGTGAATAAGTTATCTATATTATTTCAAAACTATGTAAGAATACAATTTGTAGCAAATTGAGTGTAGTTTCTAAACCACTAGGTTTGTTTAAAAAAAAAATCTATTTGGTGAAAATTTGAAATTTCAATGCAGTGGTACTTAAATTTCAGGGAAAAAATCAGAAGTAGGTGTTTGTCGACCACCATAACCACAATAAAATGATAATATTTTTTTACAAGATTTTAGATATAAGTAGAGGACTCATGCCCCCGATGCTTGATGCATATTTTTTGTAATTTTTTTCCAAGTAAAATAATTAATTATGATTTTTAATACAAGTTTTAAAATATAAAAACTTGTCGATCTAACCCTTATAACTTTGTGGTCAAAAACTTCATGAAATTCAATTTTTTTTTTTAATCCTATAGTATACAAAACATAGAATGTGACATGTTTAGGATTCAAAAATGTGATACCGTTTAAAGCTATAAGATGTTTTCAATAACATATTAATTAGGACTTTGAAATTAAGTAATTCAAATAGAAAATGAATAATAATAATTTATTAAATTCAAAAGTAAAGCATAATTTATATTGGTGGAAATCTGAGAATCTCCTTTAAAACCTTTTGTTTCATTAATTTTGGGTAAAATTTTTTAAAATCAACCACATACCCTACAAATACCCATCATATCACCACCTTTTGGACCATCATGATCCCTACACATACCGGTTATTCCTTTATGAAAAGTACTACCAAATGAAAATACGTGTTAAATCTAAATTTTTATGAAAGATGCTAAAAAAAATGAACTAAGTACAAAATAATTTTGTTTTTTGTTTTTTAGATAACATATAATCATTTAAATCAAAATAGACTTTGCCTTAGTAGAGTCAATACATTAGATTTCTCCTTGCATTTCTACCAGCTTTGTAAATTCTTCTTTATTAATTGGTTTGTGATAAATAGGTAGGCGATGACCATTTACTAAGAGAGTTCGTGAATCACCATCGATAGGTTTTAACTGAACTATGCCATTCGCGAAAACCTTAGAAATTTCATATGGCCCCAGCCAATGGGTTCTGAGTTTTCCTTTATGATCTTTATATCTTGAATCGAATAGCAAGGCCCAGTCACCATGATGAAATTCTCTTTCTTTAATATATTTGTCATGCCAAACTTTCTGTTGATGTTGAACTAATTCCGTTTGATGAACAACATCTAGATGAAGCTCATCCAACTCATTTAACTGTAAAACTCGTTCTATTTGAGCTCGTTTCAAATCTAGACCCAATTCCATAGTTGTTCGTAGGGTCTGAAGTTCAAATTCAATGGGAAAAAGAGGTTTCTTTCCAAAAACAAGCTCGTAGGGACTGAATCCAGTTGTAGATTTCCATGTTGTATTATATGCGCAAACAACTTTAGGCAACTTCCTGGCCCAATATTTTCTTCCTGAAGAGATAGTTTTTGTCAGTATGTTTTCTAACTCCCTATTAGTCACCTCTACTTGACCATTTGCTTGAGGGTGATAGGGGGATGACTTCTTATGGCTCACCTAAAAATGGTTTGTAAATGCTAGGAGGACTTTGGACATAAATTGGGGTCCCTGATCTGTAACAATAGTTCAAGGGGCTCCAAATCAAAGAAAATTTTTGTTATAGAGAAAATCAGCAACCTACTCTTCTCTAGCAACTCGTAAAGCTTGAACTTCAGCCCATTTTGTCAAATAATTAGTACAAACTAATATGTATTCTTTCCCTTGTGAGGAAGGATCTATGGGGCCGATAAAATCTAACCCCCATTTTTTAAATGGTTCAAAAGTTACCTATGGTTGCAATGACATTTCCATCGAAGCAGTTGGTCTTCCTACTCTTTGACATTCATCACAATGACGAACATAATTTTTAAAATCTTTATGCATTGAAGGCCAATAATATCTAGTACCTAATATTTTATGGGAAGTTCTTTTTGCAGAATAATGACCCTCTGAAGGATCATCGTGACAGGCCCTCAAAATACTATAAGTTTTGTTAGCCCTGACACATCTTTTCAAAACCATATCAGGTCCACAACGAAATAAAATCCCATTAATCCATTTAAATGGTGCACATTCTCGAATAAGTCGCTTCCTTTGTTTTAATGTAAATTCAGGAGGTACTTCAGAAGTAGCCAAATAGTTGGCAATATCAGCAAACCAAGGAACCTTTATAGATATAGCAAACAAATTTTCATCAGGGAACTCATCTTGTACAGGTGCTCTATCACCCTCTTCTTGTTTAATTCGAGATAGAAAATTTTCCACCTCATTAAATTTTCCTGGTTTGTCAAGTGTTGGCAGATTGAACTCCTGAAGAAGTAATAACCATCTCATTATTCGACCATTAACTACAGGTTTATTCATTAAATATTTTATAGCTGAGTGATCTATGTAAACTGTAACTTTATATCCTGTAATATAATGATGAAACTTTTTAATGGCATGAACCACTGCTAAGAATTCTTTTTCTGTTGTCATGTAATTTCTCTCAGCAGATGTTAAGTTTTTACTAATAAAATATATGGCATATTTACCCCCATCCTCATCTTCTTGCCCTAATATTGCACACCAATTGCATCATCCGAAGCATCAGCATAAATGTGAAAGGGAAGACTCCAATTTGGTCCATGTAGTACAGGAGCAGAGACAAGCCTTTCTTTTATCCTTTCAAATGATTGTTGACACTCAGACGTCCAAATAAACTCCACATCTTTTTGGAGTAGAGAAAACATAGGGGCCGCTATCTTACTAAAGCTTTCTATGAACCTTCTATAATATCTAGCATGTCCAAGAAAACTTTGAATATCTGTTTGTGTTTGAGGTACAGTTAATTGTTGTATGACTTCAATTTTTTTAGGATCAACTTTTATTCCTTTTGAGGAAACGTGATGGCCTAAGACTATTCCTTGTTCTACCATTATTAAGCACTTTTCATGGCTAAGGGACAGTCGATTTTCCTCACAAACCTACAAAACCCTA
This sequence comes from Sequoia sempervirens, assembly GCA_007258455.2. Taxonomy (NCBI): domain Eukaryota; kingdom Viridiplantae; phylum Streptophyta; class Pinopsida; order Cupressales; family Cupressaceae; genus Sequoia; species Sequoia sempervirens. The sequence goes on from VDFB02365559.1 coordinate 17,338, forward strand.
TGCAGGTTCTGAAGGGCTTCATCATAGGTTGACCCATATACTGTGAAATCATCCATGTAAACCTCTACACAATTGTTAACAAGTGCTGCAAATATAGCCAAAATAGCCCTTTGAAAAGTAGCTAGAGCATTACAAAGTCCAAAAGGAAGAACTCGGTATGCATATGTACCCCAAGGAAAAGTAAACGTGGTCTTGTCTTGGTTTTCTGGTGCTACCTAAATTTGATTGTAACCACTAAATCCATCTAGGAAAGAAAAATATTTCCTTCCAACTAAATTGTCCAAAACCTAGTCAACAAATGGTAAGGAAAAATAATCTCTAAAGGTGGCTTTATTAAGTTCTCTATAATCCACACAAATTCTCCACTTGCTGTTTTTCTTTGGTACTACTACCATAGGTGACACCCACTTACTATCTGAGATAGGATAAATAAATCCTGCATGGAGAAGTTTCTCAATCTCTACTTTAACAAGATCCTTTAATGCAGGGTTGAGTCACCTATGTGGTTGACGAATAGGTCTTATATTAGGATCAGTATAAATGTGATGAGTACAAACACTTGGGTGAATACCCCTCATGTCTATATAATCCCAAGCAAAATCTTTAGACCTTTTTACCAGCACATTAAATAATTTATCCTCTTGTATTTCTATCAACCAACTATTGATATTCACAGTTTTTCCTGGTACCAACATGATTATTTTTGTTCCTGGATAAGCCGAAGTGACATTATGTATTGGTCGTAACAAAGTGTTGAGAGGACAACTATGAGGTATAAGTCAGTGAAATTTTGTAATATCATCAAAGAAATAACTCGTTCTAGGAATCATATTAGCCAAGGGACAAGGCATCCCCATGGTAACATAATTTTGTTCCATCCCACTTATATCAATTGGTTGTCCCAAAATTTTTGGTACATCCTCTATTACCTCTTCACTAGAACTTATAGCCAAATGTGCTACCTCATTCACTAACTCATCCTCAAAGTCTTCTCCATGTTGTTTAATCACTACCATGGCCAAAGAGGCCAGACTGTCCTGCCCACCAAATTATTGTGGTTCATCAACCCAAACTTTATTATATTCGGTTGGTTTAGCAGGAGGATATAAAAATAAACGTTTACTATCTGGACCATGTGAAATGGTCATACCTCCTTCTCGACAATCAATTTTAGCAGTGACAGTAGCCAACCATGGTCTTCCCAAAATTACTGGATAACTATCTTTAGGTGTAAGTGATTGAATTATTTGAAAGTCAACTGGGTATTCCCATCCATCAACTTTAACAAGAACATTTTTTATAACACCTTTTGGAATGGCTATAGACTGATTTTCCATCTGCAAGACTGTAGTTGTAGGACTTAAATCTGTAAGACTTAATTTCTCCATTACATCCACCGTCATTACATTAATAGCTTCTCCCAAATCCACCAATGCATTAGGTATTGCTACCTCATTAATTGTAATAGTAATCAGTGGACTCCCCAGATCATCATATTTTGGAGCAATAGTATTCCCAGACAAAAATTCAGCTAGATAACCATAAATATACACAGTGTTTATTTTCTTTGGTTTCCTTCCTGGGGTTCTAATACACAATTGTTTGATCAACTGATTTAACTTAGGAATTTCCTTTATTGCCTGCAACAAAGGAACCTCTATTTGGAATTGTTTAATTTCCTGAATTAATGCAGTTTTAGAAGCTAATGACATTTCTAGAGTATCTTTTGAAATTGTTGATTTTAGGTGCTCCCGAAATGGTGCTTGAGTTTTCTCCTTTGAAAGGATATCTCTTTTCTCTTTTGGAGGAATATCTTCACTAGACTCAGTCAAATACTAACCTTCCTCCTCTCGAGGGAAACCAGCAACTTTTGCTACTGAAGACTCAGTAATATCCGTAGGTGGTATAGTATCTTTCTCAAAATTTTGAGAAAGAGGTTCGTCCACTACTTCCTCAATAGTGGGCGATTGAAGTGTCCTATCAGAACGTAACTGAACATTTCCACAATGAATTACATTAAGGCCTGTGACATGATCTTGCTCCACAGTGTATACCAGAGTATTCTATCTACTATTCTTTGGATTGCAAAGTGGTTGCGCCAAAAGTTGAGGTTGATTCACCTACTTAGTCTAAGGAAGATTCTGAGGTGGTGGCAACAATTTTTGTTATTGATTCCTCCTAAGACCAATATAAAATTTATTTTGTCCTTAATTCCATTGGGGAGCAATATGTTGTGGGTACCATTGTTGTTGTGACTGGTTTGGCCATTGCTATGTTCCCCATGATTGACTTTCCCATTCAGGAGATCCCCAATAAGAAGTTCCCCAAGTAGGTTGTGGAGGATAGGGCTGATTCCAAGGGGAAGGCCATTGATTACCAGCCTAGTTATTCTGGGGTCTCCATGCAAAATTGGAATTTTGGCCATAAGAAAAATTACCTCCCTGGCGCTGATTTAACACATTTATTTCTTCTTCAACCTGAGTAGTTTTTTTCTTAGTATTCTTAAGATCAGTAAGAAGCTCACATTGATTGGTAGGGTGGCTTTGCTCACAAAGTTGACAAACATTAACCTTGTCTAATGGACACTCCTGTAAAAGATGTTTATTTTGACACCTAGGACAATAGATTGACAAAGTATTAGGATTATGTGTCTTTTCTTGTATACCATCCAACGTAGTATTGAATTGGACTAGTATGTCTGTCTTTTAATTTTCTATTTCTTCTCGAAGTTTACTTATCTTGTTATTCCCTTTGAAAAGATTTTTTTTTCGGATTCCTCCACGAGTACGTGAAAAATTGCGACACAAATCACATATGTGTTCAAGGTTTAATTGAGACACATCACCTTTTCCCATTAAATCAAGACTTCTTCTTGCATCATCATCGAGTCCCTTAAGAAATATAGTCTTGAGAATCTCAACACTAATTGTTGTTTCCACACATCGTTTAGATAAGAAAAGAAACCTATCCAAATAGTCTTCTAGACTCTCGTCCTCATTCTCCCAAAGTTTAAATAGCTCTTCCTTATGATCACTCACCCTACAATAACTCTGATATTTATTTAAAAACAAAATCTCCATTTCTTCCCAAGTTGTAATACTTCCAGACGGTAGTCCCATAAACATGCGCATGGTTGAATCCTTCAAAGTAGAAGGAAACAACTTCAATTTTTGGTTGTCATTTTTATAGTCATAAGTTTGATAGAGGAACTTAAATTCAAAAAGAAATTGGTTTGGATCTTCCAAAGATAAACCATGAAAGGTTGGAACGAAAGCTAGAGACATGTTTTTCATTATTGTATCATCATTTGCATCGAGAGCAATAGGTTAAGTGAACATCCTAGGTAGTGGAGGATCATTATTATTACGGTTTGCACCATTACGGTTGGCTTCTGCCCTCTGATCTCCCATGATGTTTAGAGGAATATTCTCCTCGACAAGAGGTTGTACTACAGGATGATCTTCTGGGAGATAGTGGAAAGCCTCGGGTGGGTTAGTCTCAAGTAATTTGTCAGCAGAATAATCTTCTGAGCCTTGGGCCTCCCTTTGTATAACTAGAATGTATTTTGGGGGGTCTTTGGTATAAATCGTCCGTGAGGGCCTCTTTTCCTGACCAGAAAAGGAAGCCACAAATAATATTTTTTTCCTAAAAGAGGTATTCAAGGCATCTTTTATTAACACTTTAAGCAAAATAAGCCAAAAGGTCCCTGGAAACGGTGCCAAAAAGTGATAGGTTGTCGTTAGGTCCCATTACTTTAGAATAAAATATTCAAATTGTCGACCAGGTAGTGTTCAAGGCAATTTGCAATAGAAGAGTTCCAAAGTATCTCCCTCAGGTTCCTTAACTTTTTAAGAACAACTTTAAATTAATTCTAACTTCAAACTATTTAACTATCAAACTAAAAAGTAATCTATTCCTAAGAAAATAGAAAATGCTTGAACTGTAAACATGAGTATACTAATTTAGAAAGCATAATAACTATGTTAAACAAACATAGAATCAATTTAAACTAAGAAACTGATTATAAGAACAGAAAAGCTTATAACAATCCATAAAACATTTTCTTAACAGTCAAAATTCCAACAGTAAATAATAGAAACTATGGAAGTTGAAAAAATAACAGATACTTCAAAACTAAGATTTCATAACAGTGAATTCAAATAACTCACTACAAAATATCAGTATGACAAAAGAAAACACTTATCTACTCCCGTTGAGTGGCCAACTTGCGGGACAACACATTCATTCTCAGCTCACATCCACAGCTATTTCAGGAACACCTCTATTAACCATAGTTATCATCCATAACTCATAACTCAAAATTTCATCTAACAATCTCTTTATTTATAAACCTTGAAAAACATTCTATCAGCATAACATTGCTTTCACTGTATATCTTACTTCCAGCGACTATATCTTTTATAGAAAAATTATAACTACATGCTATATTTCAACTAGTATAGATAACCACTGAAAAATATCTAAAACAAATCTACGTGTAACTCGTCTATCTTTAATCCTATTACATAGAATTTAAGAGGCTCAAGTCGAGCCATAAAGTCTTTTATTCAAAAGATAACAGAAATAACATCTTTTAAGAACAACAACATTTTCGGTCCATCATCCTAAAGTTCTGGAGCATACTTCTAGCATATATCTCTAACTGTTCTGGAGCACATGCCAGCTGGATACTTCAATCTGTAACTTGATTGACCGATTATTATCTACAAAACACTTAAAACAACCCATTAAATCTGTATTGGAAAATTACTTTAAGAAATCAAAAGAAATAAAGTTTATACAAGTTCTTACTAAAATTAAGCAATTATTTCTTCTAAAATTTAATTAATTGGCAGAGGATAGAGATTTGCATATATGAACTAGGTCTTTGTGGTATTATTATGATGAGGTTATTTTTACCTCATCATTCATACCGCGACTACTTTAGATGAGTACTTGATAAACATTGCAGGATTATTTGTAGAGTCCCACATTTTAGATTTGGGAGACACCATTGATTGCATTCATATTCTCTTTGATGGAGATGATTCTTTTATAGTTTTTGTGAGGGGACATTCATAACCTATTGTTCATTCTCCACATAATCATTCATCACGGTTTGACATGAGTGTGGATTATTTTGAGAATAATTTGGAGGATGTATATTTGTCTTCAGAGGGGATATCTTTTTCCCTAGATCTTGTTCTTCATACATCTCTACTAGATTCTAGATTCTCAGCTTCATCAGTGTGGCTTGGAACCCTTGGCCTGGTAATGACATATTTCAACATCAACATGGATACACTCGAGTAGAATTTAGATAGTTCATACATTGGTCCTCTTCCTACACATTCCTTTCATGAATGGGAAGACATCATCCATACACCCTTTGGTTTTGTTTCTTCTTGTAGACACTTGAAATATGAACTTACCCAACCATGCCTAATTTTAGTGTACCTTAAGCCATTAATTAAATAAATAATATTTATTTATTCAATTAATTCATCCCATCACCTTTATCCCATCTTATCCTAGCCAATTAATTAAATAAATATTCATTATTTATTTAATTAATTTACCAAATACCTTTATCCCCAAATCCTCCAACTAAATTAATTACTTAATTCTCAATTAATTAATTAATTTAGGTTAATTAATCCTCACCACCTTTTTGTTGAACAAAGGTTTTCATTGATGTCAAAGGAGATATGGACATAGGTGACACTATCTTTTCAAGAGATCAATGAAAATTAAATGAAGTTGTACTATCATACCTAATTGTGTTGGTAATTGTACTGCCATTTCATTTTGAGTTGCAAAAGTATATATTGCTAGCTATATTGATAAAAGAAGATGTATTGTCTATGGTATAATGCATGCATCTATTCACTATGATAGGAATAATCCAAAAGGTTGTACCAAGATGTTTGAGTCCAGTTTCTCAGGGGAAAAAGATTTCTCTAGCAATAAAATTATGTTCAGAAGGCATGTTTGGCCCTACAATTTGAATGGAGAGTATGTCTACACATGTTCTATCATATTCCAGAGTTTTCGAAGGATGTGTTCAACATGCAAGAAGTTTGAAATGACAAAAGATTATTTGTGCTTGTGTGTCAATCAGCTGGTGTTTGTGAACTATGCAATAAAAACTAGTAGCATGCAGTATTCAAAATTAGCATGTGGTGTTAAGTTTTGACTTGGTTAAGGTTCCTATAGATGCACATGACATCATGTTCTTTTGGGGGGGGAAAAAATGTTTTGGATTGACCTATTACACGTTTCATGAAATTTAAATTTAGGTCCACCTTAAGCTGTCCTGGTTATTTGTAGACCCCTGACCGACATGGGGTAATGTTTTATGTGATGTCTTGTATATAATAATTTGTTGCATGGATGCACAATGTAAGTCATAATTGAAGAAGAAGGTGGTGAGTGGATATACATGGAGATAATTGTTCGAGCATGTGTTTACAATGCACCAGTATTAGAAGATCTTAAGAAGTGTAGTAGAGAGTTTGAATCAAGTTCAGACTATTTGTAAGCTATGTAATCAACACTGTAAGTCTACAAGCTTTATCTTTGTAATTTTTGTAGGACTGGTGTTCTACTTATTCAGCTAGTGTTCATATCATTGTATTGGGGATTAGTGTCTCCTGTAGGTTGGTACCTATAAATACTTTTGGGGTTTGGTATCTTCGGTAGGTTGGTGCCTACTTCATATTGTAAAATTTACTTTTTATATTCCTACATTGTGAGGCTAGATTTGGACAAAAGATCCAAGCAGCTATTCTCACCAAGGTTTTTTCCATCTTGGGTTTCCACGTATATCTTGTATTCTCTTATGTGGATGTGTGTGCTTGATTAGTAGTAATGAAGATTCAAGTTTCATGTTTAGATATTTGTGTTGAAGTTAAGGTTTTTGAATTGATTTGATCTACTGATTCACCCCCCCTCTTAGTAGATTATGTGCCCTTCAATTGGTATCATAGATGATTCCCTTTGAAGAAGCTTAATCAGCTTGAGGTAGATTCAGGATGGCACACTCTATGGCTCAAGATGGATTGTTTGCAAATAAGGTACCACTCTTTGATGGGTCGAGTTATGGTTTGAGGAAAGTTAAAATGGAAGCATACTTGATGACCTTAGGTCTTGAAATTTGGATGTTAGTTATAGAGGGATATGAGATTCTTCAAAATCCTCCAAGGGATTAGGTCAAAAAGAAGGCTTTTGAAAATAATGCCAAGGCTAGGAATGCTATTTTATGTGGTTTTTCTAATTCTGAGTTTGTGAAAGTTATGCAATGCAGGACTATGAAGGAAGTATGGGAAAAGTTGCACACCATCTATGAAGGAGATGACAAGGTGAATGAAGCAAATCTCCAAACTCATAGAGCTTAGTTTGAGAGTCTAAAAATGGAGGAAGAAATCATTATGACATTCCTGCTTCAGGTTGATGAATTTGTTGAATCTATCAAAGGTCTTGGCCATGAGGAATTGAAAGAGAGCATGATTGTAAAAAACGGTACTTAGATCTCTTCCTGGAAGGTTTGATTCTAATTTTTTTGCTATTGAAGAAGCAAAAGATCTGAATGCTTTAAAAATGGATGAATTACATGGAATCTTGTCTGTCTTTGAGATGAGGTTCGGTAGTGAAAACTCAATAACGAAAGAGGTTGCATTCAAAGCATCCAAGAAGCAAGTTGATTTAGATTTTGATGTTGGATCAAATCCAGAGGAGGCAAACTTTGTCAAAAATTTATAGAGAGGTTTTGGAAAGTATAAAGGTAAGTTACCTTTCAAATGTTTTAATTGCAGTGAAGTAGGAAATTTTATGGCTAAGTGTCCATATAAGGATTCTAACAATGTTGAGAAAAAACATGGAAAAAATATCATTTTAGAAAGGGAATAAAGGTCAAAGGAAATAAAAGAGTTTATTCATTAATGAGGAAGGCTACTCCACTAATGAAGAAGATGAGGATTGTAGAGTCTAAGCTAATGTATTGTAAACTTGGTAGAATCTACTCAATTTAGAGGTTTAACTGGCTGAACAGTCCACTTCACATTGCTTAAGACCACATTAAATTATCAACCCAGGGCTTGTAACATTATGATGGTGCAACATTATATATGCCTTAATGGACTTAAAACTACTTAAACTACCCTACTTAATTTATTCTACTTGTTGGAAATTCACAAAACTACAAAACAGTAAAATCATAAACAAGAACTAGTTGATATGGGTACCTATAGTAAAGACTGTAACTGAATTGCTACTAATAAAATGGTACTGCATTAACCGAAAACTTAATAAAAACTAATTACTCAACTGAACTATCCTCCAGAGTGCTACTAATAATCATTACATGCACTTTCACAAATATTCATTCATAGTAAGCAAGAAATGAAATTTCAATTAACTTGCATATGATTCATGAACAATGATAAACTAATAATAACTATTAACAAAAATAAATAACTGAAAGGTGAAGTGAAGAACAATACCTTGAGTGGCCTGCTCAAGGAACTGTTCCCACTTTAACTGAACTCAATCAAACCAATAGATTATATGCATCCCATAAGATTAACTCCATTCATTGCATATTGTAAAAGATTATAGAAGATCTTTCTGCAGATTGGACTCAATCATTTGGAATATTTTTCATGCCTTGAAAAATAAACTGGTAATATAAAACTAATAAAAACCAACTAACTGTCCTATGGATTCAACCAACAGCTATATACAAGCTAAGGGAATCATTATTGAAAGCAACAAGTAACTGAAATCGTTAACTCCACTCCTAGATAATAGAGCATAGAATTAAGACTTGAATTATTCAACCTATAACTGAAAAGGAAAGAGAATCCTATCAAAACTAGAACTTGTCAAAAAAAAATTGTATGTAAACATACAACCACTTGTCAAAATTCCATAGGCGAAGGAGACCTCTTCTTCAACATTTGTTAATTTGGTCATAATAACACATGCTCAATCTTCATTAAGAGCCTTTGATCAATGATCAAACATTCAACTTAACTTGGAACTTCCCTTGCTTTGGTGTCCACTCATCTCCTTTTGCTACGTGTTCATCCTCCAATTGCTACACTATGGTTCCTTTTCAACTGCAAAAAAGTTAATTCCGCAAAATAAGTACATGAGGATAACTATCACAATTAACTCGCATCATTCCATCAACATTTTGTACATTCATTCATATAAACCATATAATACTAATATATTATAACCATAATTCCATAATCAAAATTAAGGTTTAAGTCTACATAATGGATATGAAAAGATAGTATAGTGTAGGAACATTGTCTGGAGAATATGTTTAAAAGCATCTTAAGATAGGTATAAAACAACAAAAAATAAGCCATTATCTAGACCTATCCCTCCCCCCAACTATCTTTTTTCTTGTCCCCAAGAAAAACATTTAGGGATCTTGATTGTATTGCTGAGCAATTTGTCTTAGGTCCATAACTGTGCTAACACCTTGAATCTGCCTTAGATAAAAACCTTGATGTTTTGAAAGCTGCCTCATCTGAATAACTCATGCTCTCTCACATTCATCACTTTTCTCCCTTTTCTAATGTGGGATTGGATAAAGGAGAATAGGTGGATGAAAAGTGAGTGGCATCCAATGAACTCCCTTGCTGATATTGGTTTCCATATAACTATGTGCCCTCTGAAGCATAAAAATGAAATTATGCATGAAATGTGGCTCTTTCTTTTGCAGTTCAGGTGTCAAATTATTCCATATATCTTGCACATATTTAAAACACTGTTGTCCTACTCTCACAGCTAACATTTTCATTATGTCATATTTTTCCTCCCTAAGTTTCATGATTTTCTTACCTACTCCCTTACGTGCAAGGAGTCTCATCCATTCATCAATTATTGTATCTGGATCCTTAGCCTCTTTTCTGATTGGAAGTACAATAGATTTTTCTTCCTCTTCACATTCCTCCATAATCTCACCTCTAATTTGTTCATTCCTCTAGTAAGAGGCAAGTGCTCTGATCTGAAGATCCCCCGCAAAGATTAAAGGGTTCCATTTTGTTTCATTAGGTATCACATAGTTGTGCAAATAAAACTCACACAATTGATCTTGGTATTCGGGTGTGGAAGCAACAAAAACTTCAAGAAACTCAGAAGTTTGACTCATGCCAATTGAATGCTTGCTACCTAATCTACCGAACTGAAAAACATAAAAACCTTTCTTAATAGTGCATAAGTTCTTGGTGGAGGCCTACACCTAACTATTTATGCAGCCTTATCTTCTATCTCCTCCAACCGAATTGTTGTTTTATTTAGTTCCATTTCCTTCTTTTCCAATTCTTGTTCATATTTTTCCTTTTCCTTTCTCCACTTTTCCTTTTCCTTTGCAAATTTATCAATTACTTTCCATAATTGGTATCCAAGTGAGTAGGTTGTATGATAATCAAGAGTTTTAAGAGGGGGTTTCTCATCTGGCACTGCCAATTCTTTATCCCCTGTCTTAGTAACAACCAAATATGATAGCACATCTAGTTTAGTGCCATGACCATATAGTTGTAGTTTATCCTCCATCTCTTCATCTTTGCCTCTCTTTCTTTATCCTTCTACTCATAATTCTATACCAATTCCTCTAGGTGTTTAATTTTGTCCAGTGCCTCCTGGAGTTCCTTTCTTACATCCCTGTCTTCAATGTAAGATTCCTTTGCATTCTCAAACGACTCATCACCCTCTTCATATTCTCCAAGAATGGGGAAGGTTTCTGTCTAGAATTTCTTGGCATCAATATGTCTTCTGATTTAGAATTAGAAGTGGTCTCTAGACACCTTCTCCTTGTATATTCTCATTACTAGGAACATTCCCCTCCAATTCAGATTCAGTTTCTACAACCATGAAATTTTCCTAAGGTTGTTCTTTCTAATGCTATTCTTCCTAAGGTTGTTTGGTACCCATCTCCCCTTTAGGTTCCCTTGTATTTTCTTTTGTAGCACTTTGTTTCCTAAGCCTACCAAAGCGTCAAGGTGTTAATACTTCTTCCTCAATTTTCCTCTTTTCCTTTTTAACACTCTTTTTCTTCTTAGGAACATCCTCCTTTTTCTGCTTTTGAGTATCCCTCTATTTATTTGAAATATCTTCTTTTGGTTTCAAGGGTATAGTGGAGGTAGATACACTACCTCTTTGGCTCTTAGATTTTTGTGACTTAGAAGAAGAAGGTAATTCCTCATTTACGGATGACCTAGACTCTGGATCTATAGGTTCTTCATGCTTGTCTTGGCTACGGGTAGGTGAGGCCACAGGTGAAACATGAGGGTTTTCCTCTTCAGATTCATTTTGTGGTTCATTTTGGTTGTCTACATCCTCAAGCAATACAGGTGCATCCAAAAAACTATTAATGTCTATGCATTCCTCAGCCATGAAATTCTACCACCTCACTTGTGGGTATTGGATTCTTAAACTCCTTTTTATCAATAAGGTAACTAAGAAATGATGAGAAAGGGAGGTATCACATTTCCTTTTTTGGTATTATGTGGCCATTCGTTTCAACAAGTTATAAAGAAAATTTGGTACATTTACTACCCTATTATGCCTAAGATGACTTAAAAATTTGAAATGGGTTGTATACAGAAGATTTTGTCTACCATCATAGGTAATGTATCTAATAATACAAGAGGCACATCTTACCCACAACCAGTGGAGAGAAAGTGTCTTCATACCTTCTGATGATGAATCCAATTCTCTCCTCTTATGCAAAATTCTTCCCAAGGTGTAATTGCATCAGACCGAGCTGGGAATTTTGTTCCTGTCCTTGGTAGTCTTGTAACCTGCACAATGGCAGTTTCAAATGTATCTACAGAAAGTCTGTTTACCATTGCTTCATCATATTGAAGAGTTTCTGCAAATATTCTAGCTAAGTCATCACTAAATTCTGTTAACTTCATAAATTAGTTGATCCATCCAACCCTTGTGAAGATAGGTAGGACTACTACGTCCTCCAAAGTTTGTTGGTGAGCCACTGGCTCTCTTCTTATAACATCTCCTCCCATCCTTTTCTTCTCCACTCAATATACTAAATTCAGCTCTGGAAATTCAATTCAATCTTCCCACCACCTTCAAATTGCTCTACCACTTCAAAACCTATATTTCCTCATATATCCTTACTACTATACCATACTACAACTACAAATTCCATCTTAAGTTCAACTCTAGTCTAACTAAGATGGAGTTCTCATAAAATCTTAGGGTTTCAAGTTATAGCGATTTTCAAAACGGCAGTAGAAATAGCAGCAAAAAAAAAACATAACTAAGGATTTTGCATGTCATAATATTCATTAAATTTGGTTTTGGGTGGTAGAATTTGAAAGGACTGGCGAAAAGACCAAGTAAGGCGTACCCTCTCCCCAACTTAATTGGTGAAGTGACTTCACTTCAGGTGATGATTTGGAGGTGGTGTAAATTCATAATGAT
>VDFB02365560.1:0-22598 GCA_007258455.2 Sequoia sempervirens
ACACCAAACTATATGTCGAACTGATCATCATCTTCAATCTCTGAGTATATCCATGTCATCCATGATCTATTGATCTTCCTCACAGGAACAGCTGCAATAGTCCACCTACTAGCGGTTCTCATTCTGCTTCTCTGATTGGTCGAAGACACACCACGTAGGACAGTCTTCCAATCGGTCAAAAGCATTCAAACAATATTCGCATGTTGGTGAGACACTAACCATGTCTCCCCAATGCCACAAAGCCCAACTGTCGATATCGGCAAGAGTCATCACCTTCGGCAAGATGTTATACTGAAAGAAAAACCATCTTGTGAATCTCTATCGGCAAGAGTTCTTCTATCGCCAAGAGTCTCATAGATCTTTATGTCATACCAATATTCATCGAGAAAAGTTGTCGGTGAGACAAGCCATATCATTGAGATATCATACTGATGATCATCACATGTAGCGCTATCGGCGAGAGGTCATACCGATATTCATATCCATCAGCAAGACTATCACTATTTGGTGAGTCATAACGAGCCCTCAAGTCATACCGATATGAACATTTGTCGGCAAGACTTAGGTTGTTGCTAAGAGTCATTCCACAGGTTCCAAGTCACCTCGATGACTCCGAGTGTAAAGCTGTCAGCGAGACAACCATCCATCGCCAAGAGTTCTTACTAAGTATTTATGCCTCTCCTTGACATCTGATAAGAATAACCTATCGGCCAGACCAACCCACTCGGAAGAGGATTACACCAAACACAACAAGTCATAGTGATAGCACTAGTCGGAAAGACATCAACAAGGTCTCAGCTACCTAAACATTTCACAAGGTTACTAAACTGCGAGTCAGTCAGATAGTATGAATGTCACACCAACTTTTCTCTTTCAGAGGTTTCAGCCCATGAGATTGAGGCACACAATTCCAACAGGGATTTGAGCATTCTAAATCAAATCATTGTGTTTATTATAATATAGATGGTGATTATTTCCTATTTATTGTATTATATGTTGGTGATATATTATTTATTGGTAAAGGGAAATAAAGTTTCAACTTACAACTAAATTTAAAATGAAAGATCTTGGTGCAACTAAACACATTCTTGGGATGGGAATTAGAAGAGATAGAGTGAACAAAAATCTATGGCTTGGCCATCAAGTAAGCATGTCAATTCAATTTTACAAATATTTAACATGCAAGATTTTAGTCCATTATGTGTTCTTTTTACAGATGGAACAAATTTATTTATTTTAAATTGTCTGACATCCCCATCAAAGATGAAAGACATAAAAGTATCTTACTATTTTAGTTGGAATTTTGATGTATTTTATAGTCTACACAAAGCCAGACATTTCCCAAGTAGTGGGAGTTCTTTTTAGATATATGTCTAATCTTGGTAGAGTTCATTAGGATGTAGTTAAAAGAGTCTTCAGATATTTGTGGGGTACCTCAAAGTATTCCTTGTGTTATCATGGTAATTTGATAGGAGACACATTTTTCCTTTATATTCATGGTTATGTAGATTCATATTGGGTAGGTGATGTTGATATTAAATGATCCACTAGTGCTTGTATATTTACTTTATTTTATGGTGAAATCAGTTGGATGAGCAAGAGACAAGTTGTGGTTGCTTTGTCCACTATTGAAGTTGAGTATATCACAGCTACTCATGCTTGTAAAAAATACATTTATCTTAATAAATATGTTCAATTATTGGAATAAAACAAGGTGTTGTGATTATTGTGATAGTCTAAGTGTGACTTTTCTAGCAAAGAACTCAATATTTCATGTCAAGATCAAGCACATTGATGTATAGTACCATTTTCTCAAAGATATGGTCGAGGATGGCAAGATAAATCTAGTTAAGATAGAGACTTTAACGAATGTGGATTCTTTAACTAATGTTGTGATCATAGATTAGTTTAGATGGTGTTTGAATTATATGGTTCTCTCAACACCTAGTGGTACCAATCATCTTGTTTCTCTTACAAGGTGTTTTCTAAGTGGGATAATGTTAATAAAAATGGTGTCTCAACCATACAATTAAAAGAGATTAGTGTATTTGAGTGTGGGGGAGTGTAGGGGTGTCCCCTACAGGGTATGGGGGGACCATTCCCTTGGTCGGGGGTTTAGGGGCCACATACTTTGACAGGGGTTTGGGGGAAGTGCCCTCAATATCCACATTTTATGTTTATTTATTATTGTAAATTTGGACCGTTCATCATTAGGTCTCATATCTGACGATTTTTTTTTTGGATTTTCTTTCCCTAGAAGGAAACCCTATTTTATGAGGGAATTTTATTACAGTTGAGCATTGTGATGTATTTTGAGATTATGTTAGCTATTGTGTTGCCTCTAGATCTCTAGTTGGTGATACTTATGTAAGAAGATTTCTCTACAAGTATATTGTAATCTTCATGAATTTTGGATAATATATTGGGTTGCTTATGGAGTGTGGTTTTTTTCTTCTAAAAGGGTTTTCCCCACATAAATCACTATGTTGTAGTATGCATGATATTTATTTTTATTTTTATTTAATTTATATAACTATTGTAAATATTTGAAAATTTTTGCATTACCCTCCTCTCAATATTAGTGTAAGAAGTTGTTTGGATACCTTAGCTTCTTTAAATCTTCAACACCCATAATATATGTAGCTAACTAAGGCTAGAAATGTTTAATAGGTGGAGCTAACTGGTGATAGGAGTGTAACTCAAACTAGATAAGTGGTAATCAAGAGCATAAGACATAGAAAAATAATTGATTGACAAAACTAAGTGAGCTTATCCTAACTAGATGCATACTGAGAAATATAATAATAAACTAAATACAAAAATAAATAATGCTACCAATTGGACTAAATTATGGATTGATATTGAAGATAAACTATCCTTGTAATTTTCTATCAAATTGGTAAATGTATTTGGATCAATCCTCATGAATTTTGTAGTAGTTTCCTAAGTTTATTCCTAAGTGTCAATCTAGGAATTGTAAACTTTTGAAAGGTGTTGTGGCAGTTTACCTAAGGGATGAAAATAATGAACTAAGGGGGATGGATGCAACTAACACACAATCTATATTTATTCAAAAATATAGTTTTCAGACTTCCTATCAATTTTGTGATAGGAACCTGTGTCAAGGATAGTCTACAACAAGGATAGATTACTGATCGACAATAAAACAAAATTAATACTTCATTCTGAAAATTGGATTTATAGAATGCAATCAAATAATGGAATTGAAATATAATGTGCTAAAATAAACTCATGTATTAACAACAAACACACTAATTAAAAACAAACCCAACAATTATAAACTAACATAATAATTATAATTAAAGAAAAATATATTTAAAATTGAAATACTTACTACCGCACAACTTATTAATACTGTAATGATACACTAGGTAACCAAGGAAGTGGGACTTGCCTTCTTTGATTATCAGGTGATGAAACTTTTGAATGAAAGCTTACTTCATGCTAATCAATAATCATATGAATGGTATTCAAATCACAATGTTTAAAACAAAAAAAAAGTTTATAAATGTAGATAGCATTATGAATCCAAGTCTTAACATACATATTTATAGATATTATGAGCCACTAAGTGTATAACTAATGCTGAACAAAAAACATATAATTATCTAGGTTTTTTTGGCCCGCGACCAACAACCTTAGAAGCTAATTAAAAATAGATTAAAATTTTTTGATATTTTTTCAAAATAAATTAACTTGGAATAGTTTGATAGCTTAGAAAAAACTTAGCCAAAATGAAACATGACTTTGAATGGTTTCATCTCCACTCCACTAGTGCTCTTGTGCCCATGTTTTATCCATCTAATTACCCCCTACTATCATAGTCATGAAGATAATCAATAAATGATTGATTGTTTCGATATATTTATAATTTTTTATCTTTTCTTTGCATTTTATAAAATATCCTCATTTCATTAACAAATAGTGACATGAACAACAATGGATACAATGGAAATGAAGAAGGTAAAGAGAAAATAAAAGGTGAAAATGATGACACATTTCACCCCCATCATTTCCCCCTAGCTTATGGTTTTGCATGTCCTCATGCAAAATAACATAGGGTACAAATGAGGTGGAGAATCCAGTTTTTGCAACATGCTAGTGATTTCTTTAAACTATAACTATTTTAGTTCATGCATCTATTTCTCATGTTCTTGGATGAGCATAAGAAGTGTATTGGAGGTAGTTGCTTGCTCAAGTGTTTTTTTGAGTTGACCAATATCCTTCACCTATGAGAAATTAAGATAACATGCATCATGAACTTTATTTTGTAGATCTTGATTCTCCTCATTCATCTTGGCTAGAAAACTCTGTAGTGCTTGACTCTCCTTTGTTAACTTGGTTACTAAATTATGTAGACCATAGATTTCCTCATTTGTCAACAAAGGATTCTCTTCCTCAATCTCTTCCTCTATGTATTTTCTTTTAGTTTGGGTTGTTTCCATATTCTCCTACTCATTGTAAACAAATGCATCCAACTAATTCTCCTCAATTGAAGTGAGAATGGAAGTTATAGGTAATTCACCAGTCCTCTGTTTTGCAAAATTTTTCGGGTTGACAATGTCATCACCCATTCACTCAGTTTGAATAGACTCATCCTGAATGTTGGTATCATCATGAACACCCTCTATGGTAGTCAATATTTCTTTTAAAACTGGAGAATTAGGATGAGGGAATTCAGTTTCTTGCTTAGGCCTAGTTTTATCTTTATCAGTGGCCATAATCCCTTCTTGTGTTTCCCTCATTTTACTCCTTCACAATTCTCTAGAAACTTTTTTTGTCCTATTATTTTAATGGAAAATTGAGGCTAATACTATGCAATCATCAACATCATCTAGTTTTTCAAGACTTAAGACATTGTTGGCTACATCATCCAAATTATCCAATCTATCCATCATGGCAATTGCTAGTTTTTCCTTATCACAAGGAACATTTGAGGCCTCGATAGAGGATGACCAACTATGCAATTTATGTTTACCCCTAGAATCAAGGATTGCTGAGCTAGTTTCGAAAGATTTAACACTGATAGGGGTAGAATTTGAACCCTTGACTTGCTTGCTAAATGAACCTAGGGTTTGTTTAATGCTTTTCAGATAAACCCTTTTCTTCGAAGAACTAGGGGAAACACCAAGGACTTCTTTCAAATCAAAATATTTATTGTGTGCATTAGAAGTATTTTCATCCTCACTATCCTCATTTGAATCTATATTTACAGATTCCCATTTCTTAGAAGTGCTAAGAGATTTTTTTGTGTTAGGAGAGCCTTCCTTAGTAGAATTTTCAAGGGTATCATCACTAATAAACAAGTCCCAGTCCCTCAGAGGAGAATTTTTTTAATTCCTTCAGAATTAATAGTTTAATGAGTCCATAGTGAGCTAAGGAATTCTTATTTACTTTTTTGGACTACCTTTCTCATTTGATTCATAGAAGAATAAAGAAAGAATGGAACATTCACAAGAATACCCCTCCATAGATGCAACATAAGTCAAAAATGATTAGAAAACACATATACATGCATACCTTCACAAGTTATATATTGAATGAAAATTTTTGCTAATATTTCTAGGGGCTTGGAAGTGAGGACAACCGTGTACCTTGCCCATGTTGCAATAATAGAGAAAGGAATGAAGGTGTTGTCATTGATGTCAACTGGTCAACTCGTTATCTACTAGTTGTTGTTGGTTGTATATGTTGAGGATATTGAGAAAATTGTATCAAAGGAAGATTATAGGTATTCAGTTCTTGCTTGGTATTTTCCCTTATGTTCATATATTTCAGATATGATGGTCATGATTGTTGAAGGTTGTTATATCTAGATGTTTGGTTGTTGATTCGTTGTGAAGTTCAAGTTGTGTTCACTAGTTGTGAACTATGTTTCTCAATGTTCTAATTGAAGTTTGGGAGAAAGGTTGTTGATCAAGATTTGTCTTTGATGAAGTCTTTTGACTTGCAATTCTAGAGCTAAGATATTTTTATTACATTAAAGATATTTTTGGTTTCTGGAAGCTTCAAGCTTAATTGTTCTATATTTTTTACACTAGTTTGGCTGACTGTGTGTTAAGCACCATTTTTGAAGTTAATGAAGCATGTTGGATCTATTTTTGGGTCTTGATGAAGCATGTATTTGGGTCACTCTCATTGTAATTCCACCCTAAGATGTTTAGTGTTGACCTAATTTGAATTTGAAATTGGATGGCCGACTTTGTATCTTTTTCAAGGTTGGAGAGAGTATAAATACAGGATAAGCTAGTAATGAAAATCATACAAGAGAAGAGAAGGAAGATAAGTGAAAGAGTAGACATGAATTTGATGATATTCATAAAGTGTGTGGGAGATTAGTGTGAAGCTTAATGTTGAGTTTCCAAATGCGGTGAGCAAAAGGTGAACTCTATCATTCATGCAAGTTGATCAAGTAACTATGGTGGAATCCTTTGTTGCATCAAGATTGTAGTCTCTTTGTAGAAATTTTTATTTTTCTTCTTTGTATCTTTGTGGTAGTGAGCCCTCTGGGTTGTAGCCATGTGGACAGTGAGTCCTTATTTCAGGTAGTGAGCCTTATCTCAGGAAGTGATCCTTGTTTTAGGCAGTGAGCCTATTTGCAATTAGTTTTGATATTCTCTAGAGTGTGAGTTAATTCTCACTATGGTTTTTCCCTTATTCTGTTTTCCACATAAACCTAGTGTTTATGTGTTTGATTTGAGTTTCTACATTGACATTTGATGATTAATCGTTTAAGAAGTTTTAAGTATTAGTTTTAGTGATTGAATTAAAGGTTAAAATTCATGACAACTGATTCAACCCCCCTCTCAATTGTCCTATTCAACAATTGGTATCAGATCTTAGTTCCTTAGTTAAGATCTTAACCACTTAAGGAAGGTTTGAGATGGCTAGAAAAATGATCTTTGATTATTCGAGGTTTGATGGAACTAATTATGGTATTTAGAAAGTATTGATGGAATAATATATGTAGTATTATGGATATGATGTGGAAAAAGCTTGCAAGAATCCTTACACTCCTCCTACTAATGGTCTGAGCACACTTGAAGAGATCAAAGCACATTAAGTGAAAATAAGGTGAAGTTCATTTTGAAAAATAGTCTGGTACATTCTGAGTTGATTAAGGCTCAAAATTTGAAGACAACTAAGAATGTCTAGGATGCTTTAGAAAGAGTGCATGATGGTGATGAAAGAGTTAAAGAGGTGAAATTGTAGAATTTGGAAGCACAATTTGATCTTATACATATGTCCAAAGATGAAAATGTTAAAGCTTATGTTTAGAGATTGGATGAGGTAGTGGTTAGAATGTGATCACTTGGCACTACTATAGATGAAACCAAGATTGTAAAGAAGATTCTCATAACTCTTCCTAATGCTTACAGTGAGAAGGTGAGTGTTATTGAGTAGAATATAGATTATAGGACTTGTACTAAGGATCTTTTCTTAGGATTTTTGAAATCTTACAAGATGAGGAATTTGAATCTAAGAAATGAAGGAAAATCAGAGACTTCTTTTAAAGCTACAAAAGTTGAAGATCCAGATGAAGAAAACTTTGATGAAATAGAAGCTAACTTTGTAAGAAGAATGAGAAAAGGCTCCGATAAGTATGAAAGCAAGTTTCTCTTTAAATGCTTTAGTTGTGGAGAAATAGGTCATTAAACTACAAAGTTTCTAAAAAGAGCTAAAAGGAATAAAAAATGATATGAGAAGGAAAATAAAGGAAATAAAATTACAGAGTTTACTATGTGAATGAGAATTCTAGTATTTCAGATGAAGATTTAGAATATGAAGATCTAGATGACAATGAATGCTTCTTCTTGGTGATTAAGGATGAACCTACTTCTACTAATTCAAATAAACAAGTAAAGGAAAGCCCTCCAAAGAAGAAGGAGAAAAATGAAGGTACAATTATATCTACCCTACACGCTAAACAAGAAAAAAAATTGTCGGTAGTTGATAGTGGTTGCTCACATCACATGACTAGTGATAAGAGTAATTTTTTTAAGATTGAGAAATATGAGGGAGGCTTAGTTATGTCATGAGATGATACTAGTGCTAAAATTTGTGGGATAGGTTTAGTAAGTTTTGATGGAAAGCATCATATTGATGAGGTTTACTATGTTAAGATTTTGAGACATAATTTTCTTAGTGTTGGTCAAATTGCAGAAAATGATATGATCTTGTGTTTAAGGATGAGAAGTGTGAGATCTGGAAAGGATTTGGAACATTGATTGCTACAGGAAATAAATCTGAAGGGAATGTTTATCAACTTAAGGGTATTGATGGAAATTGCTTTATGACTCAGATAAATGATAGTTGGATAAGGAATAGGAGAAAGAGTCACATGAATTTTGATAACTTGGAAAGGATTAGTGTTGTTTAGGTCATGAGAGATTTACCAAGAATTACAAACTATTAATGTTATTTGCAGGAATTGTTAGTTTGGGAAGAAAGCAAGAAATCATTACAAATCAAGGGAACAATCTACCACTCAACTATTGGATTTAGTTCATATAGATCTCTGTGGTCCTATGAGAGTGAGAAGTCTACTTGGTGAAAGGTACTTTATTCTTTTAATTGATGATTATTCTAGATATATATGGGTTACATTTCTTAGAGAGAAATCAAATGCATTAGATAGATTAAAGGAATTCAAGGCTATGGTTGAAAATGAAGTGAATTTGAAGATAAAATTCTTAAGATCTAACAGAGGTGGAGAATTCACCTCCCATGAGTTCAATATGTTTTGTGAAGTGCATAGAATAAAGAGACTGTTATCTACTCTAAGAACTCCTCGGTAGAATGGAGTTGTTGAAAGAAAAAATAGAACAATTCAAGAGGCTGCTAGTTCGATGACTACTAAAGGTGGATTACCAAAATTTTACTAGAAAGAAGATATTCATACTGATTTTTATGTGTTCAATCGAGTTCAATCAAGAGAAAATAGTACAAAGACACCCTATGAGCTATGGAATGGAAGAATTCCTATAGTTAAATATTTCAAGGTATTCGGAAGCAAATGCTATATTAGAAGAGATGAGGAAACTTTGGGTAAGTTTGATGCAAGAAGTGATGAAGGCATACAAATTTTTCAATAAAAGACTACGGAAGATTGGAGAGAGCTCGAATGTGAAGGTAGATGAGACAATGAAAAACTCTATTGATGTTGATGGACATGTGTTTGATGAACATGATTATGCAAGAGTAGAAGAAATTATGGAAGAACAGGATAAAGATGAGCAGAAGTAGGATGAAAAAAATGAAAGAGAAGAAGATGCTCCAGTGATGACTCCTAGGAAATTGAAATATGTATAGAGGAATTATTCAAAAAATTAGATTATTGGAGACAAAGCAAAAGGCATGTTAACCAGAAGTAAAGTTGTTGCTGAAGTTAATTTGTGTTTATTCTCTGAGATTGAGCCAAAGACAATAATTGAAGCCTATAAAGAGGAACATTGGAAGGAAGCAATGAAAGAATAAATTTTGTAAATTGAGAAGAATCAAACTTGGGAACTAGTCCCAAGATCGACAAATAAAAATATCATTGGTTCAAAATGGGTTTTCAAAAATAAGTTGAATGAGAATGGAGAAGTTGTCAAAAATAAAGTGAGGCTTGTGTGTATAGGCTACTCACAAGTAGAAGGCATAGAATTCTAGGAGAATTTTGCACCGGTAGCAAGAATGGAAGCTATAAGGATGTTCTTGGAATTAGTTGCTTAT
Source organism: Sequoia sempervirens (assembly GCA_007258455.2). Taxonomy (NCBI): domain Eukaryota; kingdom Viridiplantae; phylum Streptophyta; class Pinopsida; order Cupressales; family Cupressaceae; genus Sequoia; species Sequoia sempervirens. Next base: position 9,739 of record VDFB02365560.1, read on the forward strand.
AAAGACCTCAAATTCTATCAGATGGATGTCAACTCAGTATTTTTGAATGGTGAGATAGAAGAAGTTTACATGGAACAACCAGAAGGATTTCAGTTAATAGATCAACCAGATATGATGTATAGATTGAAGAAAGATTTGTATGGATTGAAGCAAGCTTCTAGAGTTTGGTATGCAAGGTTAGACATGTATTTGATTCAACAAGGATTTAACAAAGGTACGACAAATAATAATTTGCACTTTAAGATTAAAAATGAAAAAGTCTTGATTGTAGTTGTATATGTTGATGACATTATCTTTGGAGGAAATAAAAATGTGTTCAAGATGTTTGTGGAAGAGATGCAGAAATAATTTGAAATGTCTATGTTTGGGGAGATGAATTTATTTCTTGGGTTGCAGATTAATCAAACAAAGAAATGAATTTTCATTTCACGGTCTAAGTATGTAAGAGAGATGTTGAAGAAATTTGGGATGGATAGTTCCAAATTGGTAAGTACTCCTATGGTGACTGGTTGCAAATTGGGTAAAGATGTCGGTTCACCTAAGGCTGATCAAAGCAAGTTTAGATCTATGATTGGTGGATTACTATATCTGACTACTACTAGACCATATATTATGCATGTATCTTATCTTGTGGCTAGATTTCAAGAGGATCCGAAGGAAACACATGTTTTTGTAGTTAAAAGGATATTCAAATATTTGAATGTCACTCTAGATTATGGATTGTGGTATCCTAAAGATATTGAATTTACACTTAGTGCATATACATATGCATATTGGGCTAGATGTGTAGATGCTAGAAAAAGTACAAGTGGTGATGCATTCTTTATTAGATATAGATTGGTGGCATGGTTGAGTAAGAAGCAATATTTAGTCTCGTTTTCTATTGCTAAAGCTAAGTATATTGTTGTTGCATCTTGTTGTACACAAGTTTTATGGATGAAACATAAATTGAAAGATATCACAGTGCTATATGATGATCCCATTTCTATATTTTGTGATAATACAATTGGAATTAACATTTTGAAGAATCCTGTGATGCATTCCAAGATGAAGCATATATATTAGATATCATTTCTTGAGAGAGAAGGTCATGGAGAATGAAGTCAAGCTTGAGTATCTTCTGACAAAGGATTAGATTGCAGATATATTTATGAAGGCTCTTCCTAAAGATACTTTTGATTATCTCTAAGAGAAGTTAGGGGTTATTTCCCCTCCTTTCATAAAATAATATGCATTTGGAGATGCATCAGTCTAGTGGATTCATGGTTCTATCTTTTTGGACTGATGTTTTGGTGGATACCCCTCAAGGGGAGTAGGTAGTTTTCAAGTGTTGTCATTGTGAGTATTATGTTTTCATGTCAAAGGAAGATTCAATGAACATATATTTTTCCTTTTCCATTTATGTCAAAGGGGGAGAGAAAGTATGTGAAAAGGAGAAAAAGCTAATGAGATAAATCAAGTAATGAAGAAGATGATCTTCTGAGGGGTGGAAACAAACAGAAAAATCTTCAAAAGTATATTCAGATCTGGTATGGTGTCTTTGATGGTTTTTCACATCATGTGTTGCCATCAGTGACAAAGGAGGATATTGTTGCAAGAATAGAGAAAGGAATGAAGGTGTTGTCATTGATGTTAACTAGTCAATTGGTTATCTACTAGTTATTGTTGGTTGTATATGTTGAGGATATTGAGAAAATTGTATTAGAGGAAGATTATAGGTAGTCAGTTATTGCTCCAATATTTTCCCCTATGTTCATGCGGTTCATATATGATGGTCATGATTTTTGAAGGTTTTTATATCCAAATTTTTGGTTGTTGGTTTGTTGTGAAGTTCAAGTTGTGTTCACCAGTTGTGAACTATGTTTCTCTATGTTCTGATTGAAGTTCGGGAGAAAGGTTGCTAGTTTGGATTTCTCTTTGATGAAGTCTTTTGACTTGCGGTTGTAAAGTTAAGATGCTCTAATTGCATTGAAGATATTTTTGGTTTCTAGAAGTTTCATGCCTTATTGTTCTATGTTTTTTACACTGGTTTGGTTGACCGTGTGTTAAGCATTATCTTCAAAGTTAATGAAGCATGTTGGATCTATTTTTGGGTCCTAGTGAAGTGTCTATTTGGTTTTCCCTCATTCTAATTCCACCCTAGGATGTTTGGTGCTGACCTAATTTAAATTTGAAATTGGATTGCCAACTTTGTATCCTTTTCAAGGTTGGAGAGAGTATAAATATAGGATGAGCTAGTATTGAAAATCATACAAGAGAAAAGAAGGAAGATAAGTGAAAGAGTAGACATGACTTTGATGCTATTCAGAAAGTGTGTGTGAGTTGTGTGTTGGAGATCAGTGCAAAGCTTAATGTTGATTTTTTGGATGTAGTGAGCAAAAGGTGAACTCTATCATTCATGCAAGCTAATCAAGTAACTGTGGTGGAATCCTTTGTTGCATTGAGATTGTAGTTTCTATGTAGCAAGTCTTCTTTTTCTTCTTTGTATCTCTATGGTAGTGAGCCCTCCGGGTTGTATCCTTGTGGACAGTGAGTCTAGACAATGAGTCCTTATTTCAAGAATTGAGCCTTATCTCAGGCAGTGAGCCTTGTTTCGAGCAGTGAGCCTTATTTTAATCAATTTTTTTATTCTCTATGGTGTGAGTTAATCCTCATTGTGGTTTTTCCCTTATTGGGGTTTCCAGGTAAATTTGGTGTTTTTGTGATTATGTGTTGAATTTGAGTTTATATATTGGCATTTGATGATTAATCATTTAAGAAATTTTAAGTATTAGTTTTGGTGATTGAATTAAAGGTTAAAATCTATGACAACTGATTCACCCCCCTCTCAATTTTCCTATTCAACAGCCCAAATACCATTTTGATAGATTCACCTCTTTCCAAAAACTTCTTATGGAGAGGTTTGAGATCCTTCAATCACTTTGAATTGTTTGGAAAATAGTTCTCCCCTATTAGCAATAAGCCAAAAACATCATCTATGTCTTCTACTATGGCATGAATAACTAAACCATGAACCTTTTCTTGATTCTTGTGGTAGGTCATTGCAAATTCCCACACAATCTTGTCATCATATCCCCTCAACCTCCTGAAATATATATCCCATCCTGCTTGTTTAAAGATTTTATATTCCTCAACAACTTCTAGAGCTCTTAGTTTATCCATAGATGCGGGCTCAAAATGGAGCCGGTGGTCTCCTACCATTATACTACTAGGAGGTTTCCAAACTAGAATAGCTTGTAGACAAAAATTGTTAACAGATGTAGAAACCACCACTAATAAGGAAAAGTGTTGGGAACAATTTGTAGATAATGGATGTGGTAGAAATGAAAAGTAGGTAAATGGTAATTAAGTATAAAGTGTGGTTTACAATGGTATAATTATGGAAACTTATGGTTATGTGAATGAGTGGCAAGATAATAATAATATAGAAAAGACAAGGCCAAGTAATTAATAATGGTTTATAGTGTGCCAAATAGATATGAAATGGATATGATTTATTTGTCCTCCCCCCAGCTAGGCATGTGACCCATCCTTAGGTTACATCACCATTCATTAAAAGAAAATAAAGATATTAAATAAAATAATGGAGAAAAGTAAAAACCTAATCATACCAATATCAATGGCCACCAGAAGTATGAAAGGTCGAGGTGGAAGCAAGTGCACGAGAAACTAGAAAAAAGGAAAATGGGGTGGGACAAAGTGTGTGGCTAGTGTTGATGTAGAAGTGCCAACCAAGTATCATCTTATTTGAGATCTAAAGAAACATAGAGTGATGATGAGGATAGTACATTGAAAAACACATCGCCAAAATTTTTGCTAAGGTGGAAGTGTACGAGAGACATTAAATGGTAAGAATGATAAGACCCAATTTGGAGTACCACATATGCCAAGCCACTACATGTAAAATGGAGTGAAATTAAAAGAAAATAGAAGAGGTAAGACATCCTAGCAAGTAAGTGGTAGGAATGTTCTAATAGGCCATTGAACCAACAAAGTAGAAAGTGGATTGGGTACTGGGCAGAGCGATGAATTACAACAATGGAATCATGGAAAAACCCACTATATGGAGACACCAAAAATGTGATGGAAAAGACCCAAAGTACAACTGCCAAGAGGAGGCAAACACCAATCAGAAACATATGCCAATAGAACTAATGAACAAAGGTTCCTGTCCAAAAAATGACAAGAACCTAGTCCGGTTATAATCGTGTAGAATGAAGCACATAGAATGGTGATATAAATCTATAGTAGGATTTCACTGGTTGAAAAGAATAGCAAGAGGACAAAAAATCATCTCCAAATAGTTGAAATGAAAACTGACCTTTCCACACCAAGGAATAGGTAGTGATAATAAGAACTGTTATTGTAGTCACAAGGCAATTTTGAGCACAAAAGTGACAAATTTTTTTGTTTTTGTTTCTTTTATCCTTTTTTTATTATTTATCATGAAAATAGATCATTAGTGTGTCAATTTTCAATCTTCCACCACTTAGAGGCACCAAAAAACTAGTTTTCACTGCTAAGTTTATTTTGCAATTAATATCCATCAAAATATAGTTTTAAAATATTAACTAGACAACAATGCTCGAAGGTTTTCATTAGTGGATATTTTATTGCATTTTCTTAAACATGATACATTAGCTTGAAGAGGTGAAAAAAAAAAGAGTGAGTTCCTTTTCCATATCACAAAAAAAAGTTTCTTTTGAAAGGGGTCATTTGTAAAGTTTCAAACAGTGCCCATTGACAAGAAGAGCCATACACTCTGAATCCAGTGCATAGTTTTACAACACCATTATCATAAACAACCTCAATCTCATAGGGACCAAGCAATAAAGTGTGAAAATTCCCTTTGAAGCCTTAGAACTGAGAGTCATAAAGCAACACCCAGTCTCTAGGTTGGAATGTTTGTGACCAAATGAAGCAGTCATGACATTACACTCTTTGATTTTGTACCACCTCTGCATGAAGAAGAGCCTCCTACCGTATCTCATCTAAAGAATGGAGTTAAGCAATTATTTATTTTTGGGTTTCACTAAGACTCATCCCAAGTTGCAAAGTAGTGCAAAGAGTCTTCACTTCTAATTCAATTGGAAAGAAAACCTTTTTTCCATAGGAAAGGTCATATGGTGTTATTCCAATGATCATCTTTCAATTTGTGCAGTATGCCCAAACTACTTCAAGAAGTTTGCTTTCCCATTCCTTCTTGTGTAGTGCCACTATCTTGATGATAATATTCTCCAACTCTCAATTTTTTACTTCCACTTTCCCATTGGCCTATGGATGGTACGAGGAAGATTGTGATGCTTGATTTCATATTCTTGCACCAATGCGACAACCAAGTCAGAGGTGAATTGTGTCCCTTGATTTGTAATAATCTCTTTGGGTGCATCGTACCTGGTAAAAATATTAGAATACAAGAAGTTAGTAACTTTGGTATCGCTACCATGCTTCAAAGGTACTACCTTTACCCACTTAGTGACATAATTGGTATAGACCAAAATATAATCTTTATTTCAAGAGGGAGGATTAATGGGTCCTACAAAATCCAAGCTCTATTTTTCAAATGGATCTATTGATAATTATGGGTGTAAAGGCATCTCATTAGAGCATATAGGACAACCCATCCATTGACACTTATCACAATTTTGAACAAACCCTTTACAATCCTTGTAAATCATTGGCCAATAATATCCCACAATTAAAACCTTGTTAGCAGTTCATTGTGCTACAAAATGGCCTTCGCAGGGCTTAAAATGGCAAGCACGGAGTATATCAAAGGCATCCTCCTCTGTAACACATCAACACAAAATTATAAATTCTAATACAAAAATATAAACCATTAATCCAACTATACTGCCTACTAAGTCCTATAAGCTTGTGTTGCTCTCTCGGAGAAAAGGGGTGGAAATGTGTAGGTAACAAGATAGTTAGCCATATCAATAAACCATGGGATCTTTATAGAAATAGTAAAAATATGTTCATCCAAAAATGTATCATCTACAAGGATTGGTTCATTATCAAATTGCAATTGAGATAGAAAATCAGCCACTACATTTGCTCATCTGGGTTTGTCAAGAATAGTAATGTCAAATTCCTGCAACAGAAGTAACTATCAAATCACTTGTCTTGTTACAACAAGCTTATTCATCAAAAATTTAATAGCACTATGATCTATATGTACAAAAAATTTATACCCTATTATGTAATGGAAAAATTTATTTACTACATGAACTACATCTAGGAATTCCTTTTTTGTGACAATATAATTTACCTCTGCACCAGTAACATTCTTACTAATATAATAGATGGAGTAAAAGAGAGAGTCTTCCTTCTATCCAAGTATGGCTCCCATGGAATTGTCTGATGCATAAGTATGGATATGAAATGGTAGTTCCTAATTGGTTCCTCGCAACACAGGTGTAGTTATAAGTTTACCTTTGACTTCTTCAAAGGCTTGTTGGCATTTAGGCATCCATGAGAAATCAACATCTTTACCTAGAAAAATAAAGATAGGTGAAGAAATCCTGCTAAAATTTTGGATAAACCTTCTATAATAACCATCATGTACCAAAAAAATACATACATTATTTGGAGAAGTAGGCACAGGTAAGTCTTGAATTATTTTTACCTTCTTAGGATCCACCTCAATTCCTTTTGCAAAAATATAATGTCCCAAAACAATACCTTCAATCATTAAAATATGACATTTTTCATGACATAAAAAAATATTAGTATCAATACATCGTTTAAGAATTTTTTCTAGATTTTCCTTTTCCTTCTCATATGTATCACCATAAATAGTAAAATCATCCATGTACACTTCCACACAATCATGAATTAAATCTACAAAAATACTTAGAATAGCTCACTGGAAGGTAGCAGGTGCATTACACAATCCGAAAGGTAAGACATTATAGGAAAATGTACACCATGGTAAAGTAAAGGTAGTTTTGTCTTGATCTCCCGAGGTGATACATATTTGATTATACCCACTAAATCCATCAAGGAAGGAAAATAACTTCTTTCCAACTAGGGTGTCTAAGACCTTATCAATAAAGGGAAGTGGGAAATGGTCTTTCTTAGCATCCTTGTTAAGGGCCCTATAATCAACACATATTCACCATTTTCCATTCTTTTTAGGAATTACCACAAGTGGGAACACCCATTGGCTATCTAAGATAGGATAAATAAATCCTACGTTAAGTAGCTTTTGAAGTTCATCCTTAACTATCTCATGTAAAACAAGGCTCAATCTTCTAAAGGGTTGCCTTATAGGTCTACTCCCTTCCTCTATGTAAATATGATGTGTACAAGTGGTAGGATGCATACCTCTCATATCTTGGTAATCCCAAGCGAAGGTATTTTTGTGGAGGCACAACATAACAATAAGGTCTTCTAATTGTGAGTAACTCAAATTGGGATTCATATTAAGCATTTTTCCAGGTAATATTTCCATAGCCTGAGACTGGATAGGGGTATTTACAACAATAAATTATGAAGTGGATGAAGATGGATCAAAATTACCAGATATTAAAAATGGACTATATATACAAGTATGTGGTAATAGTTGATGCAAAGTAATAAAATGTTGAATAAGCTACAAATTACTAACTAACAATTTTTTTTCAAATGAGCAATTATCAGTTATACCTGAAGGAAAAATCATTGTCTCTAAAACATTATCAACCAAATAATAATTTTGCAAAAAATTATTAATAATAGTGTCTTCTGATATTTCCTCAAATTCCCTACTTTGATCAATTGTCAAAATAGGTAAAGAATCTTCTAAATCACTATCGATCCATAATGGATCCTTCATTTCCAACAATGGATATGTTGGAGGGTACAACATTAGTTGCTTCATGTGTTCTCCATTTAAAATCACCATGTTTCTAGACCTGTAATTAATAAAAGCATTAGCATTGGTTAACCAAGGTCTTCCTAAAATTAAGGGGTACCCCCAACTTAATATTTGGTTACAAAATCCTTAATCTTTGGTTGCAAAATCATAAAATCTATGGGATACTCTCAAGGCTCAATAGAAATAATGATGTCTTCAATCATACCTTCTAGTTTTACAATGGAGCATTCCACCATTTGAAAGACCTTTGGAGTAGGTCTTAGTCCTTAATGGCTAATTTCTCCTTAGTCTCGTTTGTCATCACATTTATGGTTGCCCCTAAATCTAATAGTGTATTCAAAATAATTATATCATTAATACATACCCTAATCATTGGACTCCATGGATCCACATACTTAGGGATCTAGAGATCCTCCCCAACATCAAATCCAATAGTTTTCCAATGACTTGGACTGTCTTGGGGTCTTGTTTCTTCTTTTTCTTGGTTGCTATGGTGTACAGAAGAAAATATCGAATGACCTGCAACAAAGGAATTTTAATGTTAAAATTATGTAATTCATTCATAAAATCAAAACCCGATTGAGATTTTTCTTGTGGTTTTGGCTGCTCTTGCAACCTATCAAGAAACAGGGGCCTTGGTTGTTCTTCTGGTTCAACTGGAGAATCCTCTGATGGTTGGCCCTTGAGGATTCTTTCCTGATCTTAAGTGTACACCATCAATTTCTAATGCATTAATAAGATAAGTCGGGAATCTTACCACTTCATTGTTATAAACCAGTTGAGCCACCTTATTATTTGAATTGGGTGATGGTTGTAGAGGTATAGGTATGGCTTTTAGAGGCTAGACTAAACTAGATGGTTAATTAGATGATGATGTAATAGGTGGCAAGATTTGTTGGGATTGTTGATAGGGATTTATTGTTGGAGGTGGTGGATATGGAGGAAATGATTGATATTGTGGGTATGCTGGTGGTGGCCCTCACCATGCTAGCCATGATTATGGAGCATGGGGATATTTTTGTGTCCATTGAGGGTAGTATGGAGGTTTTTTCCAAACTCCATACCATCTAGGTTGGTTTGGGAAAGAATTTTGTTGAAAATTACTTTGGGGTCCTACTTGATAATTAGTTGGGGGCATTCCTCTTGGTTTCCAAGGTCTCCTCTAAGTCATAAATTAAATAGGCTCATCTATGTATTCTACCTCAGTCATACCTACAAGAAGAGGTTTTAAAATGGAGTCCCTACTAGATTCTTCCAAAGAAGAGATTTTTGTTCTATTGTATGGACATTCTTGACCACTATGCCTTTTATGACAAACAAGATAGAAGATAGCTAAGGATTTTTTAGCCTCCTCCTACTTCTTTCATGTATACAAAGTATCTATCTACTTACCCATATGACTTAGGAGGTCTATCTTGAGGTCCTCGAGTAATGTACCCAATTCTCATTTTCTAACTCCATATGTCCCTCTAAGAGAAACATGTTTCTTGACATACCCCTAGATGAGTGGGTAGACCTAGAATACTTCCTACACACATCACCAATATCATCAAACCTCATTTTAGAAATATTACCTCCACCCATAAGATTTAAAGTATCCAAACATTCATCTCTAATCCCCTTAAGGAAGAGCATTTTTATGGTGTCATGGGGCAACCTTGTGTGTCTAGTTCTTTGTAGACTAAATAGGAAATGCTTCAAATAATCGTCTAAAGTTTCTTCCTCCCGTTGCATGATGCAGAATATCTCATCTCATGTTTCCTTGGTCCTATAGTATTCTTGGTATTTTTCCAAGAATTTTTTTTTCATATCATCCCAACTATGAACGGTTTCTCATCCTAGTCCCATAAAACACCTCAATGTTGCATCCTTTAGAGTACTTGGAAGCAATTTTATCTTTTTTTCTTTAGTATGATAATTGTAACTGTGACATAAGATGTCAAATTCAAAAAGGAATATATTGATGTCTTCCATAGAAAGACCTCAATAGATGGGAAAAGATGAGTGTGGAATGTTCTTCATTGGGGCATCCTCTTCTGGATGTGCAATGGGAAACTCAAAAGTGACCTAGTAGTTGTTGGAAAATGCTCTATCATTGTTGTTGAATCTCCCATTGTTTTTATTATCATTATCCATAAATTCCCAAGGGTTGTAGACAATTGTGAATGGTTTAGGGTCACTTGGGGAATTCCCACTTTGAATATCGTGAGACTCCCAAAATAGTTTAAAAACCCTTTGGTATAATTCTTTAGAAGACTTTGGATGGATACTAGAAGGGGTCTCAACAATGGTAGACTCAATGACACATTTTTTGATATTTGGTTCAACTAACTCTTTCTTAGATGATATGTGCACAACTAATATTTTTAATTTGGTTTTCAATTTTTCTTGTTGTGAACTACTTCCCTTATCCTTTTTAACAAATCTCCCTCTACCATCTCTACTACGAATCATGCACCTAAATGATTTATAATAGAGCAAACTAAGGGTAATTATCCAAATTAGGTCAACCATTGTGTAGACTTTCACCTTAGCACACTGGTCCTAACTTAGTTCGCTAGACTAACAGGCCTTTAACACCATTACCTGGCAATGACGCCTAAATGATTGGACTAAATTGTGGATTGATATTGAAGATAAACTATCCTTGTAATTATATCCAATTGGTAAATGTATTTAGATCAATCCTCAAGAATTTTGTAGTAGTTTCCTTAGTCTATTCCTAAGTCTCAATCCAAGAATCGTAAACTTGTGGAAGGTGTTGCAACAACTTACCTAAGGGCTGAAAAAAATGAACTAAGTGGGGATGGATGCAACTAACACACAATCGATATTTATTCAGAAATATGGTTTTCAGACTTCCTATCAATTTTGTGACAAGAACCTATGCCAGGAATAGTCTATAACAAGGACATATTATTGAAAGACAATAAAGAAAATTTATACTTCATAGGAAAAATGAATTAACAGAATTTAATCAAATAATCAAATTGAAATATAATGTGCTAAACTAAACTCACATTTATTAACAACAAACACATTGATTAAAAACAAACCCAACAATTATAAACTAACACAATAATTATAATTAAAGATTTAAAATAGATTTAAAACTAATTTATTTATTATCACACAACGGATTAATATTGTAATGATTCACCAGGTAACCAAGGAAGTGGGCCTTGCCTTCTTCAAATATTAGGTGATGAAACTTTTGAATGAAAGCTTACTCCATGCTAATCAATACTCATATGAATGGTATTCAAATCACAATCTTTAAAACAAAAAAAAAGTTTATAGATGTAGATAGTGTTATGAATCCGAGTCTTAACATTTACATATTTATAGATATTGTGAGCCACTAAGTGTATAACTAATGTTGAACAAAAATCATATAATTGTCTAGGTTGTTTTGGTCCATGACCAACAACCTTAGAAGCTAATTAAAAATAGATTACAAAATTTTAATATTGTTTCAAAAAAATTTAACAATCTAGAATAGATTAACAAATCAGAACAGACTTAGCCAAAATGACACATGACTTTGAATGGATTCATCTCCACTCCACTGGTGCTCTTGCACCCATGTGCTATTCACCTAATTATCCACTGCTACCATAGTCATGAAGATAATCAATAAATGATTGAAGATTTTGATATATTTATAAGTTTTTATATTTTCTTCGCATTTTATAAAATATCCTCATTTCATTAACAAATAGTGATAGGAACAACAAAGAATACTATGGAAATGAAAAGGGTAAAGGGAAAATAAATGGTAAAAATGATGACACATTTCACCCCCATCAACTATAATAATTTTTATTTATGAATAAATTATATTGTATTTAATTTACATTACAATCAATCTAATTAAACTAAAAAATACTAGCAGTTGCATGTAGTGACATGCAATGGTGAGCTGATAAGCAGAGGGGAAGTCCAAATGCCAATTTTTTTTTGCACATAACAAACATATGAAATTGGATGTAGACAATATTCATATGTGTGATAGGTTCTATATAAAGTGGTCACAGTTATTATCGTTTATGAAATGAAACATATATTGTTTTCGATAAGCCACTCTTGGGAATGGTTGCAAAGGAATTAAATAGTTTATGTTATTTCTAATATGGCATTGTTGACATAACAACAATCAACAATGGCCTATTATTTATGCTTTTCATGTAGCAACGATGGTGATTATTTTAGGGCATAATTATTGTTTCAGTATTACAAATAAACCACTTCATTATGTCATCATTTGCACATAACCATCATAATACCTATGTAACACTTTATAATGTGTGTTGATCACATGTGTTAATCAAACACTTGCACCTTTGTCGGTCTCCATCATTTTTACCTTATTCTTTAGAATGCTTAAAATTCTATGCACTTTGACTTGTAAGAATAATCATTTAAATGTCACCTTGGAAATGATAAAATAAACATCAAATGATATACACCATGAGCTGTATAATAAGCACCTCCCCTATGTCTATGCAAGGAGATAACAATCATTTAGCATTTAACAATAGTTTATGTTTTTTTTGGTAAACCAGTGTTGCAACCATGAAATGATATACACCATGAGCTATATACTAAGCACCTCCTTTATGTCTATGCAATTAGATAACAATCATTTAGCATTTAACAACACTTTATGTTATTTTTGATAACTATTTTATTCCTTTGCAACCATTGCTAGTAGACAAAAACCATAAATGAAATAATTTATTCGAGGCTATAGAACAATAGTCAACAATGGCTTATCGAAAATAGCATAAACTACTTTATTGGCTTGCAACCATCACCACCAAAAGTATGGAATGAAGATATATATAGTTGCATAGAAAAATCTATATCGATATATATGTACCTAAAGATAGATGGACCTTTCTATTTATTATCTCTTTCATCATCAAAAATGAATCCTTACAATGATAGGTTGTATATTAATTGTAATATAAAACATTCATCTAACCATTGAACATAG
>VDFB02365561.1:0-10312 GCA_007258455.2 Sequoia sempervirens
CTACTGACCCGTGTCATTGGTTTTCGCTATGTAGGATGGATAGATAAGGCATGCGAACTAACAAAATATGGAAGAATAGACAAGGCGTGCAAACTATTCTAACAGTCTATAAGCATAGACAAAGCGCGTGGACTATATGATAGTCTATAAGCATAGAAAAACCACATGGAATATTGACATCAAGATGCAGAAGCATAGACAAGGCATGCTGAACTGTTTGTAGAATGTGCAAGCACAGGGAAGGCATGTGATCTTGTTTTGATAGATTTCCTGGAAATGTGGTCTCTTCAAATGCATGCACGGAATGATGCAGATTTCTTTAAAAAAGAAAAGAACAACAATGTGCATTGGTGGGTAGTGTGATGAAATACTCGACAGAATGCTTCACAAAAATTTGGTCGCCTGAAGTGAAATGACTGTAGTTTTGGCACTATTTGTGGTTTTAATAGAATTTAAAAAGTTTCCAAACGAATGCTTTTAGCCAGCACATGAAAAAGAAACATCAGATGACTATTTGTTAAAAATCTTTCAAGCAAAATGCATAAGGTAAGCGAACAAAGGAGATAGAGAATAGATGTTAAAAAAGCTTTCAAGCAAATGCATCGGTCTTTGCGGTAACCGCGTCTCCAAATGTCAATCGTGAAAAAGCTTCAAATTAATGTGAATGGCGTGCATAAAACTGAATTCTTGACTATGGCTTTTCACACTAAACATACCTTTAGAAACTTAGCATAACAGCATTTACCATTCAAGATTTTTCTGACAGAAAAATAAAACAATGACTTGTCTGACAGTGCCTCTAAACATAAAGTCATATTAACTCTGCTCATGGTTAGCTTCTAAAGTGAAATATGAGGAGACTGCAGATTCCTGATAGTAATGTAAGGGACAACACGTGATTATGATGAAACATTAATCAAGCAAACATTCAGAAAGTCTTAGAGGATTTCTCTCAGATGTTATAGTTGAAAATGTTGTGTGCAAAATGCTGAAAACTAGATAATGAGAATAACAGTCAATCAGTGCCAGATTTAACCTATTACCATGACCCCTCAAGAAATTAAAAGTTTTTGACAGAAATTATGAAGGTCAAGGAGTAAAGCAAACCAGTCCATAATCATTGTTTCAAACATTTCAAATTTGAAGCATTTAAACAAACGAAATGAGAAATACTTCAAATAACTGCCAAGAACTCAAATAAAGCCCTCCTTCTAGCACCAAATGTGGTGCATACTTTTGAAATCTGCAAAAGACTAAGCTTCATACAAGGTTAGTAAATCACAAATTCCTCAAGCATGACCCTATGAAATACCTTGCAAATGTTCCAAAATGCAACAAAAGATAAAAGAAAACCACAAGCATAATGAAAACACTCAACAAGTTACCTATTCCATAGTGGATTGGTGTCACATGTGCTAGTGACCCTTTCCCAATCCTTGATCAATAGCTAAAATGATGAAATGCAAATGGAGATGATGAGCAAGATGAATTCTCAAATTAAGAGAGTAACCTTGCATAAAATTTGTGGATCCATGAATGAGAATGGAGGCCTTCTTTTATAGATTTTCTTGATGATAGATTGGCCAAGATGGTGAACGTGGGACTAAAGATCCTCTAATGAGAAGATGCCACTCTGTCAAATGATGATGGGTCAATGGTTGTGCAAGATTTGGGAAGAGTGCCCATGAGAGGGAGAATTTGAATTAAATTTTCCAATAAATGTCGAGTTTGACTTCTGAAGGGGGACATGTAAGAGGCATGTAAGGCCTCATAAATGCTCTGTTGAGTGTACATGTCCACTTGGGGGAGATTCAAACTTGGAGAATATTCTCCTTTATGCCAAGTTGAAAATAAAGATTTTGATAAATCAATTAAATGCAATTTCATGTGCAAGTGGCCAAATCTAGAGAATGCAAGTGGGATGAGATTAGCATTTAATCAGGGTTAGATTAAATTAATGATGATTAGGTTAGCTTAATGGTGTTTAGATGATTTTGACTTTTAGGATTTAAATATTTGATTTATTTAAATCAGAAAAGGATGGAAGATGCATTTTTGAGATTTTAATTAAATAAAGTTTGATTTATTTAATTAAACTATGATGTGAGCTTTTGATTTATTTAAATGATAAGAACCTGATTTACCAGGTGAATGGATGTGATGCATTTGATTTATTTATTGAGCGGATGAATATGCATAATGCAAATTACGGTTCACAATAATATAGTATACACATAAAGAAGAAAAATTTATAAAATTATTAAATCTTATTATTTAGACTTGACATATTTGACATAATTTTTCATCATGTAAATTTAAAAACAATAGTTAAAACACATTTTAGGTATTGATAAATTTGAATAGTTGACCCAAAACAAACCCATTTAAAATTCCAATTCCTATACTAATATGCCCTACTATTTTTTTATTAATTATGAATTATAAATTATCCAATTAAAAAATTATATGGAACCAACTATTCCTCCACAGAGACAAACAAAGTAGAATAATTTTAATTTATTTTACATATTATTCGCTAGTATACAACCTAGGCCATCTACTCCTCACTATGGAAAACATTATTATCACTATCAAGCAAACTTTCACTATAACTTCCCTGATTATTTTCCTCTAGCTTATCATCATTGGAGTTGGCTGCTTTTTGTCTAATTGGGTGTTTGGGAATAAATTTGTTGAGTGTTTTTTACCTCATAGTTTTTAGTTACTATTTTATGGTTTCATGTAATACTTCTCATGTTTATAGCTTGTTTGAGATGAAGACATTGAATAATGATTTTGTAGCTACTATAATGTTATCGGAATTAATTTAAATATTTAGTTGTTGATATTCTTGTAAAATATTTCTCTACAAATGTATTGTGATTTTGTTTATATTACTAAACAATATATTGGATTGCTTTGGAGTATGAGGTTTCCCTCCCAATATTTTATCTTCCAACATACCTTTATTGTAATTTTTTTTATTATGTTTTATATGTGTTTCTCCTTTCTATAATAGTTAAGATCTAAAATTATTTGATACTTTCTCCTATGATTAATTTAGGAAGCATTTCCATGTACCTTGTTTGCCTTCAAGTTAAAACTTACTCTCCAACATGAAAACCAAGAGGCCAACCACCAACATGTGTTAGATATGAGGCATTTCAAAAATTTCTTAGTATGAAGTAGTTGAAAAGGTGTAGAAGGTTAACATATGGTGCCAATATAGAGATGAATGTGTGTATAGACATATATGCAAGAGCTAGATTCTCCTTTCCTTTTTAGATAAATTAAATTGAATAAGATTGTTTAAGGTCTATTTGATCACTAATCATGAATAAGGATTAAGATCTAATGAAAATAATAGACATTTAAATAAGAAAAGATAAATTTTAATGTGTGAAACACTTTTATACAATATAATATGCAAATAAATAAATAAATAAATAAAATATATTAAATCTTATACTTAACCACTACCTATTTTACACAACTCTTTATCATGTGAATTTAAAAAATAAAATTAGTAATCATTTCATCTCGTAAATTTGAATAACTGACCCAAAACAAATTTATTTAAAATTCCAATTCCTGTACCGTTATGCTTCACTACTTTTTTAAAAAAATTAAACATTAAAAATTCTCCAATTAAAAATTATATTGAACCAACTATGCCTCCATAAAGACAAGCAAAGTAGAATCATTTTAATTTATTTTACATATTATTCGCATGCGCACAGCATGGACCATCTACGCTTCACCATAGAAAACACTATTATCACTGTCAGGCCAACTTAGACTGCAATTTCCCGGACTGCTTTCTTCCAGTGTCCGGATTTCTATGCAGACGCGAGCATTCTTCCAAAACTTTCCAGGTCGGCACACATATCCTTTGTCTGGGGCACAGTGACGATCCTCTTCACACACACACAGCCCATCCAGACCACATCCATCTCGCCATACTTGCACTCCATTTCCAATCCCCAGCACTGCATCTGACCACTCGCTAGAAAAATAGCCCTGCGGATCAAACTGCTCCCTCACCTGCAAAAACTTTCTCACGTTTACAGCTTTCTTGGCAGCTCCCTCGAATGTATACACCCGATTCTTCCCGCAATGCGGCGCGCCTTCGTACTTCTGCAAAAGCATCTGTTCAATCTCATCCATTACATGCCCATTCCACCGCGGTATTCCCAAGTCTCTGTTACGGAAGTAAATAAATTCAACCACAGCACTGTCTTCCTTGTGTGCCAAGTAAGCTGTGGACTTCTTTAAATAGCGAACTTGTACTCCCAGATAAGTATCAACGCCACACAGTGCACTTGGATCTGTATCACGAATTTGTTTCATGTCTGTAATGGCCTCGGCTATCCTCGACAGAGGTATTGCAATTGAAGTATGATAAAAGAACATACCCTTTACTTGCGTGTCCCACCCGCATATGGTGTCGTCGTTTTCTAGCTTCTTTTCCCCCCACAGACATGTATCATGCTTCTCACTCTGGAGATCGATCTGGCAACCGGAGGAGCTTTGCATCCGGTGGTTATAACCTATCACAGGGAATCCTTTGAAGGTTTTCCCATCGTTCAGAAAACTCCTTCCTGTCTCAACTGCTTTCTCGATCTGCGCCTTGGCTTTCTTGCAGAGATTACTTTTATTTACCTTAGCACTGCCCAGTTCCTCTGCGCAAAGGTCGCCAAAGTTAATTTGGGTAAAACAAATTAATTGAAGTATGCCTACCTTATAATAGGCGGGTTTAAACAGTATATTCTATGTTTTCATTAGTTGTTCATCGGAAATCACAATCTCTTGTTCAGTAAGACTTATCTATTAATTTGATTTAAATTGAGTAATCTAAATAAATCAAAACTTAAAACGTGTTATTTAAATAGAAATCAGATGCACCTGTAATCTTTTCCTCTATCATATGTGAAATAACTTCAAATATTTAGATTACTCAAACCTGTTCTCCATTTATAATATTAAGATTGTTTCAAATTTCGTGATTATAAATTCAGTGATTCGAAACATCAAATGCAGCAACATACATGGTGAATCCAATAACAATCTTAATATTATACAAGACGGACTGTGAAAAACTTTTGCCAATTTTATGTTGGCATTTGGAATTTTCCATTCAAGCGTTTTTTGGACGATTGATGTGTCACTATGTGCAGAAGACCGTCTAACAGCTGGCGAAACAACTGAAGCACATACAGAATCAAATTCTTAAGACCTGATAAATATATACAGGGATGATTATACTCAATAAAAATTGCGAAGCACTTACCGGCTATCCTGAACTGCAAAACACTCTCAACTGTCATCGGTCCAAACTCAGTCTGCGACAACCTCCCGTCTCCTGATACATCGACATGTACTCTGTCCTGTATCGTGTAGACCACTCCAGAGATTGAAGGATACCAAGAGATATACCCAAACTCATGTAATTCAGCAAATTTTAAGAAGGATTTCTCCAGATCCAAATCATCTCTCAGCTCCAGGCTAACAGACCGCTTAAACATCTTCTCCACTGCAAACGTCACCTGCGAAATGGCTCCCAGGACTCCTAGCGAAACCCTAGCGGCATCGAGAGCCTCATCTTTTTCTGTCAAATAAATAAGCTTTGCGTAGCCGTCATCTGCCGCTCCAGGAACCACCATGCTTATCCCCACGACATGCTGATAGACTCCACCGCCCTTTCCCCATACACCGCTCCCATGAGCCGCCGTACTAATGACGCCGGCCGCAGAGACGCCATCCCAATCGGTCGTATGGGGCAACGTAAGCCCCTTTTCTGCTAGCGTATTCACGAGTTTTCGGAACTCCACGCCGGCATCAACAGTAACCGTCATCGATTCCTCGTCGACAATGATTACAGCATTATAATCCCAAGTACTGATAACAACACCGCCTTCTCCACCTGGGCAGGCCAGGCCGGTGAGCGAATGAGAGCCTCCGCTTATAACTTTTACTTTTTTCTCTCTCTTCACTGCGTAAGCAACTGCTTGAATAAGCTCTGATTCGGTCTTGGGAAAAAAAGCCGTGGCGACCTTGCAGGCATTTTGATCCTCCCATTCGCCCCGATAGTTCGTGACGTAGCAACTCTGGGAGTTAGCGGGGCATCGGACTGGTCGTGGCGGACAAGCGGCTGAACAAGATTGGTGATGCGTTGCACTTAAGATCAATGCGCATTGCATTATTAGTATCCATGATTTTTTGTTCGACGTTCCTGATTCCGCCATTCCTCGGGATGAATAAACTTAATTACAGCCCATTACTTTCGACGCAGAGTGTACTGTGAGGTATGGGCAGCCTCGGTATATAGATCTGTGTTCATGATTTCATTATAATATTACCACAGAGTTTGCTGACAAAACCCGCATTGAGACTGAGGTTACACCTTCCAAAATATTTAATAATAATAATCGAATATAATAATAATGGAATTAACCAAGGAACTGCCGACACAAATGTTATTAACGTGAACCTCAACGCTCGCGAGGGGATTCCCCATGGGTTAAATTTCTTCACAATATTTTTAAATAATATTCTCATAGTTTAGGCTAAGTGAATTACAAAAATATTTGGATTACTATAATTGAAGGTTAAATTTTGGTAAGGATTGGAAGAGTATAAAAAATAATTTAGTGGTTAGCTATTTTTCATGAATATACTTCCTTTTGTTATAGGTGGGAGACTAATGTTTTCAGTTGAATGTTGCCTATTAAAATGGTGTATGGGGAATCATGCAAGTACAATTCTCTTATTGGCTGCTGTAAATATTCATGAGTTTTTAGGTGTAGATTTTTTGGTGACACATGACGTTTTAAGAAGTACATTTGTATTTACTATTTGCGAATTTTCATTTGGCAAAATGTTGCCTATTAAAATGGTGCATGGGAAATCGTGTGAGTAAAATATATATATCTCTATGCTGATGTTTTGGGGATTAATTTATTAAAAGCAAATTATTGATTGTTTTTACAATTTTCTCATTGGCTATTGGTATTTTCATCCTGGTTTTGTCATTTTGCAATTTTTTTAATTGTTATAACAAAATTTGCTATTGAAAATATTTCATGAGTATTGTTTCTGATGATGCGTGGCATTTTAAGTAGTACGTTTGCATTTACTTTTTGCGAATTTTCATTTATTGTGAGTATACTGAAATGCAAGAATCATTAGTGGCTTATGGTGTGAAGTTTTAAGTTTGTCAAGCAAATTTGCATTTACTATTTGTGAATTTTCATTTATTGTGAGTACACTGAAGTGCAGGAATCATTAGTGGCTTATGGTGTGAAGTTTTAAATTTGTCGAGCAAAGTATTATTTGTGTTGTTTGTTCATTTTCTTAGGTTGTTTGATGAGGCTGAAATTTGTCTGTTGAAAGGGTTTACATCTATCGTGTTGGAAGCCACAAAAGATGAATTTGTAAGTTCTTGTATCTTTTACAATGTCATTTTTCCATTGTTTATTCATTCGCTCAGATTGTTTGATGAGGGTGAAAGCTGTGTCTATTGAGAGAGTTTATGTCTATCGTATTAGAAGTGAAAAACGAGGCGTTTGTAAGTTCCTATATCTTTTACAATGTCATTTTATAGTTTTTTACATCTCTACATTGTATAAGTTAATGTCTATTGTTTGTTGTTCTCTGCATTTTATGGGTTAGTATTCTGTAGCATGGAGTTCAACCCTCTTCCTCTCTCATCCAAGGCCCTGAAATTCCAGGTTGGTGGCACCGTTTTCGTTTCTTTTCCATTTTTCAGCAGTTTCGCAATCTGCCCATTTTTTTAATTATGTTGGACATGACAACGCGTTTTAATTTTTTAGTATCCGTCTGGGTGTCAATTTTCTCTGCAGCTCCTAGAGCCATTGACCGGTAAAGTCTGGAAGCTGGATGATTTTCAAGGCCATCCGACATTGCTATTATTGTGTTATCTCTATTGAGTATTCTCTTTCCCTCCTTTCTTCAATTGAAATGAGTGATTGAATGGTTTGTGATGAGTCTGTATCATTGCAGGTTATGTTTATCTGTAACCACTTTCCATTTGTCATACATTTGAAGAAAGAGATTGTCAAACTTGCAAATGAGTACATGCCTATAAGTAATTTTGACTTTAGAGCAGACCTAGTTTTACTAAAGTTTTTTTACGCCATTATTCTGTTATTTTCTTATTTTCAATGAGATTGGTCATGAGAGAGACATGACAATCTTGATACGGTACAGAAGGGGCTTGTTGTTGTGGCAATATCTTCTAATTCTACTGTCACTCACCCTTTCCACTTTGTTTCTTGAGGCTAGATAAATCGGTCAAACTTTAATTTTCAATAAGAATTTGAAATGAGAAGAGGAAGGAAAGTGAAAGAGATTAGTTGTGGGTGGAGTAATCCATGTACTGCTGAACTCCAATGGAATTTTCCTATTTTATGACAGGATGGTCCAGATTTTATGGTTGAAGAAGCTAAGAAATTTGGTTACCAGTTTACATATCTTTATGATGAGGTGAGTACACAAAAATCCTCCATTCATTACACAGTTTAATCATTTGTAAGATCACACAATCATATTTTTTGTTACGTCTGTGTTAATCTTCAATTTCTCATACCTAACCTAAACATTATACCACTGTGCCAACATACACCCTTGACTATAAAAAAGGTTATAATTACTAAAGACACTCATATTGGTGCATCTTTATATTTTTCAAAATTGTGGACTATGGAAGTAGGATTGTAACTGCAACTGCAAATGCTGATAGAAATTAGTTTCACGAGATTTTATTGTATCATTAAATGAATTGAATGATCTTTTTTCTTGAATTTGTTCCTTTTTGAACAAAAAATATAAAAATTCCTTGAAAATCAAATAGGAAATCAGCTCTTGAAATGGTTCTGAAACTTGTAGAAAAATATCATAGCGAAACCTACTGTAATTGTGATGGTCATGATTCCTTTTCGAAATCTAAAACTGACCAACTTGCACATTGCTCAATTGGCTATCCTAAAACACCATGAGAAGTTACAGCTAACCATAAATGATTTTATTGTTAGTTCATCTATACTGAGCTAGCTTGGTTACCCCTCTCAGCTCTCTCAAGCATCATCAAAAGAAATCCCATGTGTAGGTCAATGGGCACCTAAAGAATCTGCCTTGAATCCAATCAATGGAACAGTGTTTGGCAGTATGCATGAGGAAGTTCACACCATTGGGATCAGCCATGTCATGTCCTTCCCATCTTTGACTATGAAGTAGCATACAAAGCCAAATTTCCTTTGCTGGCATTAGGGAACATGTATAATGGAAGGCTATTGGCAAGTTCTATCTCATCTAGTGAATTCCCAAAAGCCTTTTAATTGAGAAGATGTGATACAAAATCAAATCAGTAAAGATAGTTAAGTAGGCCAACATATTCACTTATGTTTTGATTGAAACTAACCTTTATGCCCAACACACTTTGAAGGCTCATTATGAAGAAAATTGCAATGTCTCTTATTTGGGAATTATCCTAAATTTTTTCCTAGAATCACAAATTTTATTAAAATAAGAAATATAACATAGCTAGAGATATAACTAACCAATTAAATGCTTTTTAACAAGATAAATCCTGATTTAGGTCCTGTATGGTAGGGCATTGTTGTTGTATACACAAAGAAGTCCTTGTCACCCTTGGTCTAGGCAAAAAAGCCATTATAATAGCGCAAGGGATAGTGACTTTAGGAGGAGGAATACCCCACTTTTCTGGAGTTCTTCCCCAATTTAGGTTTATCTAAGTCAAAATGCTGGAACATTATCTTTGTCAGTGTTGTTATGCTCATTTCTTGTATCGACACACTTAAATACTTTATTTTCTTCTTAAGATTCAACTATAGGGACTTCTTTTCCTTATTTTTGCATTAGGGATAGAACTTATGCAATCGAGTTACATTTTTAATAGTTTGTTTCCATCTGTATATATAAACTAACATACCTTTGTTAGATAAATCTATGTACAAGATAAATCTATGTAAAAGATTCTGAGAGATATCTTGAGATCTTTGTGCATTTTCTGATTAATAACTTCATATATTACCAACTACTACATATTGATACTGTTAACTTACTTGCATTGCCAAATGATCTACAAATTCAAGCCGTAATAGCATTTGATACAATGGTCACTGCTTGATAGGGGAAAATACCTTCCAGTGCCAGTGCTACAATTAAAAGTAATATAGAATGTTATGGTTGTCAAATTCATAATATGCAAGCATTTTGTCCCTACATTTCAAAAGGCTTATATACATGTGAAGAAAGTGAGTTTATCATTAAG
>VDFB02365563.1:0-28930 GCA_007258455.2 Sequoia sempervirens
CTGAAGAGTAAATTTAAAAAGAAAGAAACTTCTATTTCGAATTAAGAAAAATATAATTTGAATAGAAATCAAGAAACTTCTATTTCAAATTAAGAAAAATCTAATTCGAATAGAAACTCCTTGTATTATCCAGAAACTTCTTCTTTCGAAAAGAATTTTTATAAATATGTCAATATTTATCTCTCCTATGCATGATTGATGAAGGATGATTTTCGAAAAAGCTCCTGATGTAAAATATTTTCTGAGATAATAAAAGCTATTGATCCTTGCCCCGTGGTTTTTCCTCCACATTGGAGGTTTTCCACGTAATCTTTGTGTTATTGTTAATGTCTTATTTGCTGTCTACTTTATTTACTGTATTTTAATTTTATTGCTGCTGTTATTATTTTTATTCTGGTTTAAAATTGCATAACAACTGGTATCAGAGCAAAGTTGCTAGAATATTTGGTGTGTGTGTAGGTTTTATTTCTCTCTTTCATTGTGGAGCATGGAGGTCACAACGAGTGACATGGAGAAGTTAAATGGGGCTAATTTTTCCCTATGGAAATCCCAAATGGAGGACATATTAATTCTAAAAGATCAGTATTTTCCACTCGAAGGAATATCAAAGAAACCCACAACGATGACGAATGAAGATTGGAAAAAGTTGGATAGACAGGCAGTTGCAACCATTCGTCAATATTTGGCTAAAAATTTATATTTTAATGTTGCCGGAGAGAAGACAGCAGCAAAATTATGGAAAAAGCTTCATGATCTATATGAAAAGAACACAACATCAAATAAAGTTTTTTTTGATGAAAAAACTATACAATCTCAAGATGAAGGAGGGTGCTTCTGTAGCAGAACATTTAAATGAGTTCAACATAATTACTAGTCAGCTTGCCTCTGTTAAAATCACTTTGGATGATGAGATTAGAGCCATCTTATTAATGTGTTCAATGCCAGACAGTTGGGAGAATTTGATCGTAGCTATTAGCACTTCGGCACCTGGAAGAACTCTGAAGTTTGATGATGTCAGTAGCAGTTTAATGAATGAGGAGCTGCGGCGTAAATCAATGACAGAGAACCAGGGAGGAGAAGCCTTAGCCCTAGCTGATCGTGGTAGAAAATTTGATCGAAACCGACAAGGGCGTTCGAAGTCAAGAGGAAGATCAAAATCAAGAAGAGGTAGAATTACCTGTTATCATTGCGGCAAACTGGGACACATGAAAAGAGAATGTCAATTTTGGAAGCGAGAGCAAAAGGAACAAAAACCAGCAAGTGCAAATGAAGATACTACGACTGTTGCATCAGATGGTGAGGTATTAATTACTGTTTCATATGAGGATGCATGCCTTTGTGCTTCTAATCATGATATTGATTGGATTTTAGATTCTGGAGCCTCCTACCATGCTACCCCAAGTAGAGAAAAATTTATTTCTTATAAATCTAGTAATTTGGGTAAGGTTCGCTTGGGTAATAATAATTTATGTAATATTGAGGGAGTGGGGGATGTTTTAATAAAAATAGAAGATGGTTGTAGTTTATTGCTTAAACAGGTCAGACATGTACCAAAGCTTGGAATGAATCTAGTTTCAGCTGGAAAGCTAGATGATGAAGGCTGCCATATAGTATTTGGCAAGGGATGCTGGAAAATCGTAAAGGGTTCGCTAGTTGTTGTAAAGGGGCAGAAAATAGGCACTCTTTATACATTAAAGTCAAAGTTGCAAAAGTCAGATATTGCTATTGTTGCAGAGGAGCCTGCAGCAGATTTATGGCACAAAAGACTTGGACACATGACAAAAAGAGGCCTAAAAATACTTGCTGAGCAAAACCTTTTGCCTGGAATAAAAGGTACTGAATTTAAATTTTGTGAACATTGTATTATGGGTAGACAGAAAAGAGTGTCCTTTTTAAGGAATAATTCGAAAAGGGATACAAAAATATTAGATTTGGTGCATTCTGATGTTTGTGGCCCATTTAATATAAAATCACTAGGTGGGGCTGCTTATTTTGTAACTTTTATTGATGATGCATCAAAAAAGGTGTGGGCTTTCCCTATTAAGAGTAAGGATCAAGTTTTAGATGTTTTTCAGAAATTTCATATGGCTGTTGAAAGGGAAACTAACAAACTATTGAGATGTATTAGAACAGATAATGGTGGGGAGTATTGCTCCAAAGCCTTCGAAGAATATTGCAGTAAACATGGGATAAAGCATGTAAAAACAGTTCCTCTCACTCCACAACAAAATGGAACAGCTGAGAGAATGAATCGAACAATACTGGAAAAGGTGAGAAGTATGCTTTCAAATTCTAGTTTACCTAAACATTTTTGGGCAGAGGCTGTCCGAACTGCTTGTTACTTAATAAACCGCTCTCCCACAACTTCATTAGATGGAGGCATTCCCGAAAAGGTGTGGACCGGTAAGGAGTTATATTATTCTCATTTGAAAGTTTTCGGTTGTGAAGCTTATGTGCACATTCCTAAAGAACAAAGGTCCAAGTTGGATGAAAAATCATTGAATGTATTTTCTTAGGATATGCTGACAATGAGCTAGGTTATCGGTTGTGGGATCCTCTAAAGAGAAGAATTATCAGAAGTAGGGATGTTATTTTTAATGAAGGACAAATGTTTAAAAATACTGACAAAAGTGTGGAGATGCAGAAATTTGTTGAAATTACAGGACAACAAGAGGAACAACAAGAAAATCTGCCACCTTTACAAGAAGCCACTGCTGGAAATAATGACCAGCCATTACAACATAATGGGAATGAGGGACAACAAGAAGTAGAAACCGTGCAAGAGCCATTACAAGAGATTCCAGTTCGCAGATCTACTAGGCCTCAAAAGGTTTCACAAAGATATCCTCTCTTAGATTATATTTTATTAACTGATGAAGGTGAACCTAGTTGTTTTCAGGAAGCTTGTCAAGATGAGCATAGTAAAGAATGGCAGAAAGCAATGGAGGATGAAATGGATTCTTTGCAAGAAAATAGAACTTGGGAGTTGGTAAAACTTCCAAAAGGAAGAAAAGCTCTATGAAACAAATGGGTGTACAAGATCAAACATGAGGGTGATGAGAAGAAGAGATACAAAGCAAGGCTGGTCGTGAAGGGATTTGCTCAGAAAGAAGGTATTGACTTCAATGAAATTTTTTCACCTGTTGTTAAAATGTCATCCATTAGAGTTATTCTTGGTCTTGTTGCTGCTCTAGATTTAGAATGTGAACAGTTAGATGTAAAGACTGCCTTCCTTCATGGAGAATTGGAAGAGGAAATTTATATGGAGCAGCCAGAAGGCTTCAAAATAAAAGGTAAAGAGAACTTGGTTTGCAGGTTGAAGAAGAGCCTCTATGGGTTGAAACAGGCACCTCGCCAATGGTATAAGAAATTTGATTCTTTTATGTTGGAGCATGGTTTTAATAGGCTAGAGACTGATCATTGTGTCTACATCATGCGATATGATCAGGACAAGTACATTATATTATTGTTATATGTGGATGATATGTTAGTTGTTGGATAGGATAAGAATATGATTAACAAGTTAAAGAAGGATTTGAGCAGCCAGTTTGCAATGAAGGATTTGGGTCCAGCACAACAAATATTGGGCATGAAGATTATTCATGATAGAAAGAAGAAAAAGTTGTGGTTGTCACAAGAAAAGTATATTGAGAAGGTGCTTGACCGATTTAATATGCAATATGCCAAACCAGTTGGTACACCTCTTGCTTCCCATTTCAAATTAAATTCTGCTTCATGCCCTTGTAATGATAAGGAGAAGGAAGAAATGAAAAATATTCCTTATGCTTCAGTAGTCGGTAGTTTAATGTATGCCATGGTATGCACATGACCAGACATTGCATATTCAGTGGGAGTAGTTAGTAGGCTTCTTGCCAATCCAGGAAAACAACACTGGCAAGCAGTGAAATGGATGTTAAGATACCTTAAGGGTACTCGTCATTATTGTTTATGTTTTGATCATACTAATATGGTGCTTGAAGGTTTTACAGATGCAGATATGGCTGGAGATGTGGACACTAGAAAGTCCACCACTGGTTATCTATATACATTTGCAGGAGCAGCAGTGTCTTGGGTATCTAAGCTACAAAAAATAGTAGCTCTCTCCACAACAGAGGCAGAATACATAGCTGCAACTGAAGCATGCAAAGAGATGTTGTGGATACAACGATTTCTTGGAGAGTTGGGCATAAAACAAGACAAGTATGTGCTATATTGTGATAGTCAGAGTGCCATTCACTTGGCAAAAAATCCATCTTTTCACTCATGAACCAAACACATTGACTTAAGGTATCATTGGATTAGGCAGGTGTTGGAGGAAGGAAAGCTACACTTGGAAAAGATCCATACAGCTGAGAACCCTGCAGATATGTTTACAAAAATACTGCCAAAAGCCAAGCAAGAGCTATGTAGGAGCTTGGCAGGCCTGCAGATGACTTGATGCGTAGGCTTGGGCAAGGATCAATAGCAAAAAAGGATCATCTACAATTGCAGTTTGCTATCCAGGAGCCTTGTATTTAGCTTCAAGTGGGAGAATGATAGTTGTGAAGGCTAAATTTAGCTTCAAGTGGGAGAATGTTAGTTTTCTGAAGACTAAATTTAAAAATCAGAAACTTCTATTTCGAATTAAGAAAAATCTAATTCGAATAGAAATCAAGAAACTTCTATTTCGAATTAGGAAAAATCTAATTCAAATAGAAACTCCTCGTATTATCCAGAAACTTCTTCTTTCGAAAAGCATTTTTATAAATGTCAATATTTATCTCTCCTATGCATGATTGATGAAGGATGATTTTCGAAAAAGCTCCTGATGTAAAAGATTTTCTGAGATAATAAAAGCTATTGATCCTTGCCCCGTGGTTTTTCCTCCACATTGGAGGTTTTCCACGTAATCTCTGTGTTATTGTTAATGTCTTATTTGCTGTCTACTTTATTTACTGTGTTTTAATTTTATTGCTGCTGTTATTATTTTTATTCTGGTTTAAAATTGCATAACAAAGAGAGAAAGGCGGGTAGATCTTGAAATTTGAGCTAAGCGTATTAGAACTTTGTTAATCCCTATCAATTCTCTAGGCTTGACGATGAAATTCAAAATCAATCGAGCTTCTAAAATTAAACACAGCCAAACAAAATCTTAAAGGAAAGTTCTTACGGAAGCAATTCTTGGGTGCAAAATTCTCTAAAAGCTGTTGCCCGTCAAAGTTTTTCCAAATTCTTCAGAGTGAATGAAAGTGCGACCCTCAGGCTTTTATTGCATCGGTGCTCAATTATAAAACTTAGCGATTGTTCATTATGCAATGAAAATAGATCAAATAGTTCAACATTCTTTTAGAATATCCAAATCAGATTTACAATTTTCAAATCACAAATTCCTATGATATTGAAAATATCTTTTCTTTAAAATATCTATTTCCTCAAAAATCAAGTTTGCACAAATAAATCAGAAATATAGATTTAATTAATTACATTTGCAAAGAAAATAACTTTCACTTTTAAATATCAATAACTTATATAATTTAAATTAATAAGTTAAATCACAAACATAACCATAAATATTTATAAATTCATTAACAGATATTCATTGAACATAAATATTAAATTCTCAAACATAAAACATTACAAACAAACACGACACAATAGAACAAACTAGACAACAACATGGGGTAACAAATAGATACTCATTCGATAAAGAATGATTGTTAAATAAGGACCTGTCAATACCTCTGAAACAACATATTTTTTGTTGAATTAGGGTACGCTCTAACCTGTCAAGCAGGTGAAGTCGTTACCCGGTACCTGTATCTACAGGAAACATCAATGTTAAACATATATACTTATATCAGAAAACACACCATGAAGAAGAATTGTAGCGTAGCAGGGTACTCACGAATGAGTAATGCTACACTGCCTTCTTCATCGACACATACGAGCAAGATAAATCATAAGCAATCATGTCAACATGATAACCACATGAAAAGTCATAAGCAAATAAACCATATCATGAATGTTTCTATCTCAATATCATCAAACTAACATAACCAGATAAACAGGATGTCAATGTATCATCCATCAAAAGCAAAACAACATAGTATCCAAAATCACCCACGAAAGAGAGCAACATAGTATCATAATGAACTAAAATATAACAAACATAAATCAAACTAAAGCAATTATGGCCCCGGAGGACACTACATAATGAATCTTCAGAGGCTTTAGAGGATTCACAACTTGTTTTAGTGCTTTCTTCTCCTTGTGTATCATTCTTCTCCTTCTCTCCACTTCTAGAACACTCTTCTAAAATATTCTCAACTTCCAAAGGAGGGATAGTTTGTTCCTTTTGAGCTTTAGTCTTCTCTATGACTCCTTGCTCATCTTCTTTTCTCTTCTCAGTAGTTATCTCCACATCTAGAGGGGTGTTATCTGTCAACATATCTTCTTGCTCATGATGCTCATTGACTGGCTCATTTCTTTTCTGGAGGGATGTGTCTAGCTGTAATTGATCTTCATCACTCAAAGAGGATCCCAATTCTTTAAGAATATTTTCAATTTTTTGCAATGTTTCTCTCCTTAAATTTTCTATATCATCCTTGTCTTTACCCATAAGAGTATTTACTCTTTGTTTTGTCTTGAATTTTTGGGCACACAACTGACACAACTGAGCTCTTTCCTCATGAGATAATGAGGAACAAATCTTCTCCAAGGAATTTTTTTTCATATTTTCATTTTCTACAATTGCCTCTTGTCTTCTTACACTCAATAAACCTTTTAAATCATCCAATAAATGATCCTCTATCTCACCTAGGAAAACATTAAATGCCACCATGTATTTGAAAATGACCTCTTCAATTGTTTCCTTATTTGCATTATTGGCTTCCTGATACATTTTAGCTATATCCTTCAAGATTCCAAACTCTTCTATAACACTAAATAGTGCATCAAACTTCATAAGACTATGCTCATAGATCAGAGGGGTATCCTTTTTATTCTTTCCCTTTTCTAAACCAGTATCTTCTTGAGAGACTTTTTATTTCCTTTTTCAGATCAATTGATGTTCTTCCTCTTCCTATTCTTCTTCTAGATTGATATACCTAACTGTTGTTTCTTTTTCTTTCTTTCTTCTCTTTAGATCCTTTTGTTGCTCAAGAAGGCTAGATGTGTCTATCTTCTTCAAACCTCTTGTTGGTTTTGTTTTGGAGGGATTTGTAATACTAGGTGTGGAGGTTGAGGTCCTACCTAACCTTCTTGTTCTTGGTCAAGTCCATAGAGGAGTAGATGTGCATTTGGATTTCTTCGTAGGGTCCATAGGGGTACCAAACTCCTTTTCCAACTCAAATTTCATCTTTTCAACCTTTTCTTCAATATCCTTCTTCATCTTTTCTAGGTTCTCTTTAATTGATTTATTTTTATAAGTACCAAACCTTTCAATTATTGTATCTCTAGGTTTACTCAATACACTCTCTACAAGACTATTGCATTCAGACTCATCTACCTCATAAGGAAACTCTAGAACCCAAAAAGTTATGGGTTCAACTACTTCCATGTAGCAGTAATCTTTGCTAACCATAAAAGTTGATTCATTCTTATACTTTTCCGCAAATTTAATTGGAATCCTTTCTCTCTCTTGCATCTAAGCTTGAAAACGTTTAAAGGATCCCCACAACATTGAATCATAAGAGTCTTTACTAGGAAATATCCTCAAATGATCTCTAATTTGAGTAACTACAGGAATATTATCTTGCCATACTACATTTTTTACTCCAAGAAACTCATTGATAAAGTAAAACATTAAGCAAATGATAAGAGTACCATACTGGAAAAGGGTATTTTGAATCCTTAGTCTTTTATAAATTTTCCAGCAACTGTTATCATAGGATCTCACAAAGATCAAAGCTTTTTCATTCTTTCACCATCTGATAAGCCATGTGTATCGCGGTGGTAGTGACAAAATTCTCTCTATTTGTGTAAAATATCTTGTAACCAATCATCATTCTAGCATATTTTACCGTTGGATCTTCAATGCCATTCATTGTTAGGGCATGCTTGTCATTCTTTTCTGCCTTCAATATTGGGACAAGTCATGAGGAGCTCAAATCAGTAACAACCCTAATTGCCTCTTTGGTTATCATATTTGACATGTCCAACCACATAATTTATCATGAATTATGCTTAGAATAGAATTCACCCACTCATTATCATAGCAAAAATTAGGAAATTCTATTCACACATCCAACTGTTTCTCTATCAAGCATGCATACTCTGGTTTCAACTTGAAATATCTCCAATTAACACTTTTCCCCTAAACTTTTCCAGTTTCAAGTGATCATATTCATCCATCTTCAAATGAATGTAAATTCATGTATCTTGTATGTGCAACACATTTGAAGGAACCCTAGAGAACACCCCTTCTTTATCCATTTCCATTGATTTGTACAAATGCTTCTTAAATTTAGACCTCGACCTCTCAAGCACATCAATAACCCGAGGAGTAAATATTATGAACTTCTCTGAGATACAGTTTGCAAGAAATTGTAAATACCTCATGGAAATTTTCTAATAGGATTTCGTTCAACACTTTAGATCCCATTTTCTCTGCTCTCCTCTTCAAATTATTGAACAAAAACATCTGTTAGAAT
The DNA here is from genome assembly GCA_007258455.2 of Sequoia sempervirens. NCBI lineage: Eukaryota > Viridiplantae > Streptophyta > Pinopsida > Cupressales > Cupressaceae > Sequoia > Sequoia sempervirens. Next base: position 8,631 of record VDFB02365563.1, read on the forward strand.
GTGAAAAATGAAATATAAACACTTTATTTATGAATTAAAAAGAAAATTAAATGTAACAGTGAAAAGTTAGGTCAAATAATGTCAAGCCTTCACTGTATCATCACAAGGCCTCCCAAACATTCTACAAATCTTAGCACCAAGTTATTTCTCACCAGATATTTCACCAATGGATTAAGCAAAACAACTTATACATGCATCGGTATGCTAAAGACGTCGACATCTCATCTTTGGCAGGGGTTTAGATTTTTTTTTTTTAAATTCCCCCTAAGCCAAATGCTTTCTACTAGTTTCCAGTGGAAACATCTGCACCAAAATTTGGCATAGGATCATTCTTCACATCATTCTCTTCCTTTTTCTTCTAGATCTTGTTCATCTCCTTTAACTTAGCCAAATCAATCTTCTTTTGTGGAATGGAGGGTTTCACATTCTTTCCTATGAAAAACTTAGTTTTGTCCTAGTTTATTGCATTTATAACATGTGACACTTTGTTGTGGAGCAAACTTCTTTCCATTTTAAATTTGCATTCAGAAGCCTTATGCCCAAACCCATTACATGTGTAACAGTAACTGTGGAATGATTGAGGCATCATACCATTATTTTAACTATTCATCATGAGTCTTCTACATTCACTAGCCTTATGACCAAATATATTGCATGCATATCATTGACTAGAAAATGATTGAAAATTTTGATTCATCCTGCTTCTACATTCTACAACTCTATGTCCAAATTCATTACAATAATAACAGTAACCATTAAAATATGGGTACCTTTGTGTAGTTGATTATTTGATAGGAGGCTGCTTGAAATATTTCTTTTGGTTCCAAACATGTTTGATAGAGTTTGTCGGGACATTTATGATTTTGGGTTTTTGGACATTTTATGATTTTTTTTTTGGATTTTTTTCAAGACATTTTATTATTATTTTTATTTTTTTTGAATTTTAAAGATGGAGTGAAGTGAAATGTGATATGACTGATTGAAGGAACTAGATGCCCCACACTAGAGGTAGTGCAACCATGGATAAACGATAGATCAAAATGAAAGATTCACTGCAAAACATGTCACACAAGCAACATATCCTTTGTCAAAATATGATAATGGTTCGTTGATTGGATGCCAGGAATGATCAATTCCATAAGGCATGATGATGATAAGTACTTAGGATCACTGATTCCTCTAAGTACGATAAGATTGATGATTGTTTATGATTGATTGACAAAAAATATGAGGATTGGATAATGTTTTACAGCTAGGCTTAAATATGATTTGCATGATAAGATTCAAGGTTGCAAAGGAACATGATGACCAACATTGGAGGTGATTTAATCATGGATAAATGATAAGGATGTAAAATATGATGGAATGGTAGCACATAAGGATATGAAAGGAAATCCAAAGCATGTGTTTGTAATTTTTCCCCTAATCTCATCAAGAACAAAGGAAGGAAAATTTTTTATGCATTGATGGTTCATTGGCATCTTTGGTTTCATTAAAGGGGGATGGTTTTATTCATATTGATTAGATATTTTGATTCTTGGTTAAGGGTGTTATTTATTATGTCATGGTTTACTCTTGATCATGTGTTATAGTTTTGGCATGGTACTTGTTCTCTTGACCAGGATGTATGCATTGTTGCATGAGATCTCCTAGTACAAGATGGATTTAGATCATGTTGTCATGTTTATGTTCTTGATTCATGATTGGAGCTTTGACAATGATCTTGTGTGGTTCTCTTGGTATTGGGTACATCTATCATTTTATTGTTTACTTCATGATGGTGCTATGTTGCATTTCAAGTTTAGAATGATTGGTTGGTTACAGGTACTCATGGATACTTGGAGACATAGGTGAGGCTAGAGTTCTCTTGTGATTCTAGAGACAAGTTTTGAGATGGTCACTCTTGATGAGATTACAACAGGAATTTTGAGGAGCCTACACCTTGGTTGGACATGAGTTCAATATGGACCTATGAGGAGAGTGTTCTTGGATGAGTCATGATGACTTAGATATCTTGGAGGAGCATTCTCATTCCCCACTCTTGGTCTACTCGACAGTCTACTTGAGAGGTATCACCCATTGTTCCTTTTAGGTGTATTATGTTATTCTTTGTCCTCTCATGCATATGGATCTTAAGCTAAGGATATATGGTTTTGGAGGATTCATTTGAGGAGTGTTGGTATGTTTATATCCTTATGCATTATGAGAAAATTCATTGATGTTGAGTTTAGGAGATGTATTGGGCTTATTTCCTGATATGGGAATGGATATTTAGTTTGATCTTCTTTGGCTTGAGAAGCTTACATCCATGCTGATTACATGATACATATGTTATGTTTTATCTTGGTGATTGAATGGTTGGGTGTTTTTATGGCTTTTATTTTGGGGTGTTGTGGAGGAGATCATACTTGACACAATTGGCATTTAGAGGTGTATGTAGAAGGATTTTCCACAGGTATATGATGTGCATTGTTTCTCTCTTTGGAGACTTGTGGTGAGAGTTACTCTTACAGGTTACTCATTTATAGGTTTTCATATCATTGTGGATGTTTCTTGGTACTAGATGATGTTGTTTACACTTTCTATATGATGTTATTGGTAGACTTGGTATGCCTTGGTATTTTTACCATTGGTGATTTGTGGGTTGAGAAGTTGGGATAATTTATATTTTATAAGCTTTTGGACAACCTATTTCCTCTAAAGGTTTTACAGTTTTCCCATGTTCTAAAAATTGTGGGTTTGTGTAGATCTAGAGTATTCACTTGTTTAGATGAAATATGTGTGATCTATTATTTTGGATGTTTAAGTGGTCTTAGATTTACATGGAGATGATTTTTTACAAGTTTTTTCATGTTAACCAAAAATTTGTGGTTTGTAGATCTGTGGAAAATATTGTGTTCGGACTCTTGGAGTTTTCTGGATGAAAACAATTGCAGATTTGAAGGAATGCTTGTTTAGTTCCTTAACTATGGTACTTGAATGTGGACATGTTTGGAAAATCATATCAAAGGTTGATTTGGTGTTTGAGTCATTTGGTCTATATGGTTATTCTCTTAGATATCTCAATTTGTAGTTTACTGATGTGATGATGAGTTTGCATGTTTCAGTGATTAGATCTACAAGTCATGCAGGTTGTGGATTAGCTACCCATTTACTTGCAGTGGGATGACTTGGTTGTGGATTATCTTTATTCCAAGGTTTGATGGGTAAAAGCACAAACCTGGGTCAAGACTCCTTATAAAGGAATCACCAACAATAAAATTTGAACTTCGAGCACATAAAAGTGGTCTTTATGTTTTGAATTTCAAAATAGTGTAAACTAATGAAATATAGAACTTTTGATGAATTTTATTGTTGTAATTTTTAAAATTTTAAAAAAAATTGTTTTCATTATGTTTTTATCAATTTAAGGTCATATTTTGGAATGCTGAAAATTTCAGAAAAGAGTGACTTTAGGGGCCGTTAAGAAAAAAATTGAAAAAAAATTCATTTCTCCCTAATTTTTTTTCTCCAAATAGGTAACTTCAATATCTTGTGCATGGAAAAAAAAAAATCAAATTTTGATGTATATTTTTCTCGTAATAACGTTTTAAAGTCAAACATGTCAGAATTTGACAGTTTTCATGGGCCATCAACTATTTTCAAAATTTTAATCATTTTCAAAAAAAAATTATACCCTTTTGAAGAAGACTCCCTCCTCTTTTGCACCATATAAGATTTAAATTTTTTTAATAATTTTTACTATATTTTTTAATTTGTAATCAACCTCTTTTTTCATTTTAAAAACCTACTTGCATTATTTTAAAAATAAAATATATTAAAACTAATCAAATTATTAAAAAATTATATATTTGGATTCTGCATCTAAGCTCTACAAAAGGGTATTTTGTTTTTGCAGAAAAATCATTATGACTAAAGAAATTCTTAGCTAAAGTTGAAGGTTTTAGAAAATTCAAAAAGCCGAATTGGTTGCCAACTAGGATTCCACATAGCCAGTTTAGGTAGAAACAGCTTCTATAGAAAGGGTTTCTTATGATTTTGTTGTAGACTTTGATTGTCACTTTGTTCTTGGTCATTTGTACATTGGTATGTGTGCTTTGAGATGAGAGGATGGATGTTTCTTATAGTACCTAAACAGTTGTTTTTGGGACTTGTAGCATGTGGTTTATCATGATGTCATTGATAGCTTGGTTGTACTTTTCAGTAGGAGCTTTTGAAAATGATGTTTTGGAGTGATGTGGATTCACCATTTGATGGTGGATGGTCTTCTGCAGTGATTGTTGGTGTAATGGATGGACTCTTGGTTTCTACTTTCATGTAGTGATGGTTCATTGGCATCTTTGGTTTCATTAATAGGGGATGGTTTTATTCATATTGATTAGATATTTTGATTCTTGGTTAAGGGTGTTATTGTATTATGTCATGGTTTACTCTTGATCATGTGTTAGAGTTTTGGCATGGTACTTGTTCTCTTGAGACCAGGATGTATTCATTGTTGAATGAGATCTCCTAGTATGAGATGGTTAGATCATGTTGTCATGTTTATGTTCTTGATTCATGATTGGAGCTTTGACAATGATCTTGTGTGGTTCTCTTGGTATTGGGTATATCTATCATTTGCTTGATTACTTCATGATTATGCTATGTTGCATTTGGAGTTTGGCATGTATTGGTTGGTTATAGGTACTCATTGATACTTGGAGACATAGGTGAGGCTAGAGTTCTCTTGTGATTAGAGACATGTTTTGAGGTGGTCACTCTTGATGAGATTTTAGTAGGAATTCCGAGGAGCTTACACCTTGGTTGGACGTGAGTTTAATATGGACCTATGAGGAGAGTGTTCTTGGATGAGTCATGATGCTTAGATATCTTGGAGGAGAATTCTCATTCCCCACTCTTGGTCTACTCAATAGTCTACTTGAGAGGTATCGCCCATTATTTCTTTTAGGTGTATTATGTTATTCTTTGTCCTCTCATGCACATGGATCTTAAGCTAAGGAGATATGGTTTTGGAGGATTAATTTGAGGAGTGTTGGAATGTTTATCTCCTTATGCATTATGAGAAAAATCATTAATGTTGAGTTTACGCTTAGATGTATTGGGCTTATTTCCTGATATGGGAATGGATATTTTAGTTTGATCTTCTTTAGCTTGAGAAGCTTACATCCATGTTGATTACATGATACATATGTTATGTTTTATCTTGGTGATTGAACAGGTGGGTGTTGTTAAGGATTTTATTTTGGGGTGTTGTGGAGGGGATCATACTTGATACAGTTGACATTTAGAGGTGTAAGTAGAAGGATTTTCCATAGGTATATGATGTGTAGTGTTTCTCTCTTTGGAGACTTGTGGTGAGAGTTACTCTTACAGGTTACTCATTTATAGGTTTTGCATATCATTGTGTATGTTTCTTGGTACTACATGATGTTGTTTACACTTTCTATATGATGTTATTGGTAGACTTGGTATGCCTTAATCTTTTTCAGATTTGACATTACCCATGCAGTGGGAGTTCCTAGATGTGTGTGTTCTTAGTGATGGTTTTGACACATGCAATCTTTGATTGTAGTTTATGGGTTGGATATGTTGTTGGCATAAGTTCTACATTTATTTTGGATACCTTTGAGGTATGGAAGATTGGATGGATCAACATTTGTTATGGGTGCTATTTCTAATCTCGTGGGTTTATCAGTTAGATGAGGGCAACCCGGTTTGGTTATTTGTTGAGCTGATGGTTTATCTTGTTCTCTAGAGGATTCTTTGTCTTCAAAATTATGTTCTGAATCTATGGGCCTTGGGGCCCTGAGCCATTGATTTAATTTGACTCTTGGCAGGTCTTCAATAAGTTGGAGAATGTTGGGAATAAGGTGTTTCAACCTTAGAGTCCTAACATTGAATTATTTAATGTATTATTGTATTTATTTATTTTAATTAATTTCTTACAATTCCATGTCATTAAGTGGGACCCACTGGCTAGGTGGCATCCTCGTTGGAGGTGACTATATGACACATCTTCATCACATGTGGAGGTAGGTGTCCCATCTTGGAATCATGGACTGGGGACAAGTGGTGTCATCTTATGACATATTCTATGATAGCCATAAGGTATATTTTGAATGGAGAAAATGTGGTTCCTTAGTGGGTATGATAAAAGTGTGATAGTCATGTTTGACTTATTCTTTGTTTGTTGAATGTGGGTATGTGCAAGATCATCATGGAAAAACAAGGCCCTTAAGTGGCAAAAAATTAGAAAAATTAGAGTTAGCAACTTGACATAAAATATTGAATAAGTTATCTATATTATTTCAAAAATATGTAAGAATAGAATCTATAGAAAATTGAATGTAGTTTCTAAACTACTAGGTTTGTTTAAAAAAAAATCTATTTGTTGAAAATATGAAATTTCAATATAGTAGTACTTAAATTTCGGGAAAAATAAGAAGTAGGTGCCCCAACCACCCTAACCACAATAAAATGATAATATTTTTATAATATTTTGATATAAGTAGAGGACCCATGTCACAATGTGATGCATATTTTTTTCAATTTTTTTCCAAGTAAATAATTAATTATGATTTTTTTTTATTACAACTTTTAAAAAATATAAAAATTGTATGTTTGACCACCTTAACTTGGTCAAAATTTATGAAATTCAATTTTTTTTTTTAATCCTATAGTATGTGAAGCATAGAATGTGACACATATTTTGGATTCAAAAAATGTGATACCATTTGAAAGCTATAGATGTTTCTCAATCAACCTATTAATTAGGACTTTAGTTGTAATTCAAATAGAAAATGAATAATAATTACTTATTAAATTCAAAGTAAAGAATAATTTATATTGGTGGAAAGCTTATATTCTCCTTTAAAAACCCTTTTCATTTCATGAATTTTGAGTTAAAAAAAAGTTGTCAGCCGCATACCCATCATATTGCCACTTTTTGGCCCATCATGATCTTGCACATACCCATGTGTTGTAAGTGTGACAAAATTTTATGGCACATATTATATGACATTTGTAAGGAATTTATCATAACACACTATAAGCATCAACTAGGCACCCAAGCTTCGAGAGAGAGATTTTGCATGTTATGACAACTCTAAGAGTTGTAAGAGAATGTTGTACAAATGTCCAAATCATGCCTATGGTGTGAGATATTATAGCCACATGGGTTTGCATGCCTAAACTCTTCTAGAAGCCTCTTAAAGCTTGTATCTCCTATAAATAAGATGCCTTGCATTGTAGAATGCATAGTTTGATTGCAAGTATTGAAGTGATGTTGGATTTCCTCCAAAAGAGCAAGATGTAGTCTCCATGTTAAGGCTGCGAGCCTACAAGTGCATTGTAACCTTATTGTTGCAGATTAATACATTGGTTCAATGCTTTGGAGTGGGATTTTTTACCCAAAAGGGTTTTCCCCACATATATCATGTTTTCTTCTCTTCTATCTATCTCTCTTCTATTCTTTTTGTTTCTCATTCTTAGAATGTTAATTTGCATGCCGTTATGCTACTGAAATTTTCTTAGATATGAAACTACATCAACTTTCCTAGAAGGGTTAATGCATGGAAAATTAAACTATGTCTATTTCCGCTTTAAGGCATAGTAGTATGTGCTTGTATCAAGGGAGAGGGGCAGTTGAAGTTGAAGGGAGAACATGTTCAAATGTTCTAAGTGTATGTTCACTATCAACTAATCTCCTTTCAGTGTATCAAATAAGTCATTTAGGGAAGGGCATGAGAGTACACTTCTCTCTAAATTCAATTGAGATAATAGAGTTACAAATAAATACTTTTGTAGCAATAAAGGAGGTAAATAACCAATCTAGATTATATACCTTCTCCAATTTTGCCACATATATTTCTCCCAAAGCACTAATAACTCATTCAAATGAAGTTAGCTCAAATTATGGAATGAGTGATTTTTCCATCTTAACTATCGCTATCTTGAGAAAATATGTCAACATAGTATGGTCAAGGGATTACCTAAGGTTAAATTTTCTAAAGGTATTTGTGAAGGTTGTGCACTTGGAAAACATCCAGAAGAAAAATTTGATAAAGGAAAATCATGGAACACAAGTTTTAGAACTTGTTCACAGTGATGTTTTAGGGGCTTTTCCCCATCCATCTTTTACAAAGGATAGATATTTTCTCACATTTATTGATGATTTCTCACATTTTACATGGGTCTACTTCCTTGGGAAAAAATCATAAGTGTTTTAATATTTTCAATATTTTAAATCTCTTGCCGAAAAAAAATAGGGAAATTCATCAAGGTTCTTTGAACTTATAAAGGGAGTGAGTATATCAACAACTATTTTGAGAAGTTTTTCATATTATAGGGGATAAATTTACAGTGCATAGTTCCTTATACCCCCAACAAAATGGTGTTGCAGAATGGAAAAATAGATCTTTAAAAGATATGGATAATTATATGATTCACTCTAAGGACCTCACACCATCACATTGGATAGAAGCAATCAATTGTGTATACATGTTACATTCATAATAGAGTTCCACATAAAGCCTTGAAGGGTATCACTTTGTTTGAAGTTTGGAAAGGATAGAAACCAACAATTGACCATTTCAGAGTTTTTGGCTCTCAACCAATGGCATGAATTTTGAAAGAACATCACAAGGCTATGGATACAAAATCCAAACCTTAGATCTTTGTTGGATATCCAAATGGTGTAAAATGCTATCACCTACTCCACCCTACCACACATGAGTTATTTATTGAGAGAAGTGCTAAGTTTCAAGAAACATCTATTGAAACTATACTTGACACTTCTCAACATAATATGGACTAACCAGATCTTGATTATAGTACTTATGATTTAGATCATTTTCAACAAATTCCTAGTGCAATATCTTTTTCTTTTAGTTCTCACAATGATGAAAGTGATGATGGTTAATATTCATCTAGTTCAAGGATTGCATTGGAAGTTGATATTTCCACACCAGACTCACCTATATCTCACACTCTACATAGGGTAGATACAAGGGTAGATGATCCAATAGATGAAATATAGATTTAAGTAGATTTTTAGGGGGCCACATGCCTTCTTTGATTTAGTTCCTAATCCATAGACATTTAGAGAGGCATTGGGCATACTCGAGTGGGATATTTATATGGATGAAGAATATGATTCCTTAATTATAAATCACACTTAATATTTGACTTCACTTCCTAAGGGAAGGAAGATAGTTCAATGCAGATGGATATATCAAACTAAATTTGAAGCAAATGGGTTAGTTGATAAGTACAAAGCATGGTTGGTTTCCAAAGGTTTTTTATAGGTTGTAGGGATTGACTATACAAAAACCTTTGCACTAGTTTGTAAGATGACTTCGATTTGAATCGCACTAGCTATAACCAAAACACATAGATGGGTTGTACATCAGGTGGATGTGAAGAGTGTATTTCTTCATGGAGACCTCGAGGAGGAAATATACATGGAACAACCACCAGGTTTGTTACTATTCATCCTTATTTTGTAGAATTAGGAAATCTTTCTATGGACTCAAACAAGCTCCTAGGGCTTGGTACATGCCAAGTTGGATTCCTACCTCCTATCTTTAGGTTTTACTAGATTCCATTCATATCTTAATATGTATCTATTGTGGTAGGATGATTCAAATTTTGATACTAGTTCTATATGTTGATGATATTTTGATTATTGAGAGTGCTTGATTTTCCATTGTAGTAGTGAATACATCACTTCAGGATAGATTTGAAATGAAAAACTTAGATTTATTGCACTACTATCAATTCATCAAAATCTGAATAGTTCAAAAAATAAAATTCAAGGGGCACAAAATTTGAGATGAAATATATAAAACTATATAGATCTATACAACTGTACCTTTTCCATATAGGCCATATCACCAAGGTTACCATTTTTGTAGTTGACATGCATGAATTTTGAAAAAAAGAAAACAATGAGTAAAATCACATTGACAATTTTTAAGGAGCTTTTGATAACAAAAATTGGACTACAAATAATTAGAATCAATTGAATGACAATGGTAATAAAGTATTAGTAAAAATATTCGTTGATGAAAATCAATAGTCTATGAAAGAGTCATCATCCTTGATAATATAGGTGATTGGAGCCTTAATTTTAGTGCTTTTAAAAAAAAAAAATTGTTGCTTGATCCTTGGAAGTTCTCTCATATATAGTCCCTACCATCAATATTGTGGCCCGTCTTGCCACCTTTGTCAGTGTAAACCACTAACAGACCATCATTCCATCATTATACTAAACACCAATCATCACCGCTTTCTATTGGCCAAGTTGCGGCTAGGTCACTGCTCAAGTGAGTGACATCTCCCAAGCACTGCTTGAGAGCCACCAAATTGTGACCTACCCTAGTTTTTTTGCCTAGAGGATATTTTTTTCTTTATAGCATAAGCTAGGCATATGGAGTCAATTTCTTACAAACAAGATATAGTCAAAATTTTGATTTTGTGTACTTTCTAGTGGTGCAATTCTCATCATTAGATTTTGTTACTAGTATAGTTTATCAATTTTTGAAGTCATATCATCATTTTCTTCTTCTAAGCTCATAGTGTTTTCCCTATCTTTTTGATTTTCATGATTCTTGTAGCATTGGAAAGGTATTTTAGAGATATTTAGATATATAAATGTAATTTTTATAGAATATTCCCTAGGTATTAAATCTATGATTAGGAATTCCAAATTAACAGATTAATATAGATCAAAATTAGTAACATTAAAGTCCTAATCAATTATGAAGAACAATGAAAGAATAAAACAAAAATGAAAAAAATTATACCAATTTATGCACCCATTGAATGACCTCCATAGCTCTTCTGCATTTCGCTTTATGTGATGATGACCCTTAGATTTTAATCAGCAATGACAAGCCTGAGACTATGCTAGTAAAACTTAGAAGAAAATTTTATCTCAACAACACGACAGTATGCAAATTCTTGATTTTTTGAGATATTGAAATGATAAATAGCAGTGCTATTTATATCTAGGGCTGGATGGAGAATGGACAGTCAAGACCAATTGATTTTTATTTTGATCAATGACTACAATTAATCGAGATTGGATGAGATAAGTTCAGAAGTGAAAGAGCAAGAGGAAGTTGAATGATTTTTTGACAAAATCAATTAGTTTGCAGAGGAAAGTGAATAATTAAACAATGGAAACATTATTTAGTTATAGAGGAAAAAGGAAAACTACTTTTTCAAATTAAATAGTAATTTAATTCAAAATAAGTGAGAGGGAAAGTCCATTTGGAAAATCAATTAAATAAATATTATTTATTTAATTATGGAGAAAGATAAGTGAATAATTAAATAACTAAAATTAATTATATAATTACAGTAGACAAAGTGGTGATAATTAAATATAATAGATTTACTTAATTATAAGGGACATGAACCTTAATGATGTAATTAAATAAAATTTAATTAATCAGAGGCTAAGGTGAAATGCTGGAAAGATTTAATTAAATAATTGATGTTAGAAAATAAATTTGAGGTGTCTAAATTTTCCCCTCTTTGATATAATGTAGTTTATCACATTATTTCAAAGACAAAGATATGCCCTAGTGTAAGGAAAAATGACAAGGAGGTAGTGGTATGCCCCCTCGAGAGGACGGGCGGGTTAAGAAAACATGAGTGTGCTCTCAAAATGGATGAGAGGACTAGAAGATGAAGGAAAAAAGAATAGAGGAAAATGGATAAGGATGGTGAAGATGCAGACTAGAAGAAATGTTAGAGCAGGAAATTTATGGATGTTAGCATAGAAGACATGGATGTTGAGATAGTGCTAGTTGAGATAATTTGTAGATATATATTTTTCTATGCAAGGCTTGTGCATTTAATCATCATTTTGCGGTAAAATATGACAAATGGACAAAAAACACCATGGTATGACATAAACCAAGGTGTGCAAGGTCATCCATCTATAAAGCAGACAGTCACAGACAAGGAATGCCTTAACTAATACTAAGGGTCATGTTACCCTAGTCTTTTTGTCAAAACAAACCACAAACAACAATAAAATAAAAGATGAGTCATGAGACATCAACACTCCTCTAAATAATTCATGGGACATCCTCAAGGTGACTAGTAACATGCCTGAAGTAAATCCAAAAGATAAGACAAAATAGACCAACAAGGTCAACAACCATTTAGATTATTTTCCAATAAGTGTGTGCCAGTGTGCTAAGTGACAAAGTGAGTGATGGGTTGACTGTTTTGACAAGGCCTAGTTTTAGGAGAAGAAACATGTTGTATAAGATTTCAAGTCTGGTTTCAATCATGTAACTACCTGTATAAGGCAGATGAAAAAGAGTGATGAGTGAAAAGGTCTGGTTTCAGGAAGGACACATCCTATGTAACACCATTGGTTTGATTAGTTTGACCGATTTGATTGATTTGAAAAATGATTGTGTTGACTTGAAGACTTGTTGGCTTTCTTGTCTTGTTATTCAAGATTTGTGTTTGAAGTTTAGAGGATGATGTCACATCTGAGCTGACAATGTCTGATTTATTTTGACTGACTCGACGAACCCTAAAAGATTGGCCTAGGGGGCCTCAAGGGCTTATCGACAACTGACCTTGCCTACGTAGTAATGCGCAAAGACCCCGTAGTTCGATATGACCCTTGACTTTGTTTTAATGACAAAGGACTAAATCATGATTTTATTTGACAATTCCTAAAGGACTGACCTAATGCCTTGGGGGCATATCGACATATGACCTTGCCTACATCTAGTCATAGAGGAAACATAATTCGACAATGACAAAGATTAACATGACTGACTTTGACTCTATTTTAGGGATTTTTGAAATTTATCTGAATGTTTTTGGGTTTTTGCATGTTTTGGTTTTTTTGGATTTTGAAGTTTTAAGATATTTTTGGATTTATGAGAATATTTGATTTTTTTTTGTCTTTTTTCGAATGTTTTGATTTTTTTTCTTTTTGTCGTTTTATGATTTTTTTGTGTTTTTTCGGATGTTTTGACCTCCAATGACAAGTGGAGAATCCAATGAAGCTAGGTGTTAGGAAATTTCCCCATTCAGGTATAAGACTAACTAATAGGGATGGGGTAGGATAGGGGTTTATTATGGATGGAAGATGGAGGAGAAAGGACACAAGACATCAACTACTTGGAAGTCATGATAAAGATGACAATGCCTGATGATGGATGTCAAATGGGAGATGATGGAAGGTAAAGGAATTATTATGAATTAGGGTGGAAGATCGGATGGAGTGATAGTAGATGACAAAGAAAAGAATAAAGTTACATATGGTGCTTGTTTTCCAAATTTTCACCATGGTACTTATCCAAAGCGCCACTGACGTGGTTTCACTATTGGATGATTTTTTTTTTTCTTTACTATTTTTGTGATTTTTTGATTTTTTTGTTGTCACCAAGATGCCTTTTTTCCAGGTTTTCATCAAGGTAACAATTTCTTTGATTTTTTCAAATTTTTGGTATTTTTCAAGACTTTTTTCTCTTTTATTTTTCTATTTTTTTAAGGAAATTTTCTCTTTTTTTGTATTTTTTTAGGTCTTTTTCTCATTTTTTTGTTTTTTTTTAATACTTTTAGCCTAGCTCTTTAAAGCTAGGTATATAACTTGTGTAGGTGCAAGATGTTGATGGGTTCAGACAAAGGTTCCCCTTCAAGTGTGGATAACTGATAAGTGTCAAAACTAAATGATGTTGTTATGACATATGGACCTAGCTAATTGGGCTGAAATTTTCTAGGTTTCTCACATTTTGCATGAAATTTTGGATTCTACATCAACACTAAGTCTCCAATGTTGAAATGTCTAACCAAAACACTTTTGTTGTAATTGCAGCAAATACGGTTTTGGTATGGTTGTAGATGAGTCAAGGCCTTATGTCTACGTTCATTGAGTAGTTCTAATTCATGCAGTCAAGATATATGGTATTCCTCATCATCAATGAGCCCTTTCATGGAGACCCATAGGGAGGGGAATTCAACATCTATAGGAAGGATAGCCTTCGTATGGAATACTAGGGTGAATGGAGTGGTGCCAATGGGTGTGTGAATGCTCATGTGATACACCCATAGGGCAGGGTTAAGCTGAATGTTCCAGTCATGACCAACATAATTGATAGTATTTTTAAGAATTTTGATTATGGTCTTATTGGATGCCTTATCTTGCCCATTACCTTGTAGGTAATATGGCATGGAAAAGTGGTTTTGGATGTGTAATTTCTCACATAACTCATAGACATCCTAATTTTTGAAGGGACAACCGTTATCAGTGATGATGGATTGTGGGACACCATACCAACATATGATGTAATTTAGGATGAACTTGGATATTTTTTTACTAGTTATGCATGTTAGGGGAATGGATTCAATCCATTTCATGAAACATTCAGTTGCAGTGATAATGAATTTGTGGCCATTAGATGAGGTGGGATGAATTTTTCCTATGATGTTGAGTCCCCATTGGGCGAAGGGCAATGGAAAAGTGATCGGCTACAACTCCTATGTAGGTGCATGGATGAGGTCACTATGTATCTAGCACTATCAATATTTCTTCACAAAGTGATAGGAATCTTGCTTTATTATAGGCTAGTAATATCCCAGTCACATGATCTTTTTAGCTAGAGTCAAACCACTAGAATGCACTCTGCATATACCTTTATGTACTTCACGTAAGGTAGTTTGTGCTTCGTTAGTGTTGAGACATATGAGTAAGGTATTTTCTAGGCCACGTCTATATAGGGCATCACTGATGATGGCGTAGTGAGTGGCTTTATGAAGGAAGGACTTGTGTTGGTTACTAGATAAGTAAGGTGGTAATGTCTGGGAATGCAAATAGTCATAAATGGTTTGGTACCATAAGATTCATTCTAGATAAGTTAAATATGTCCACAAAATTTTCAACTAAAATTGTTGGTTAAATGCATATGTAGCACCACTTTGAGGCCAATTTACTAAAAAATGGGATTATTTAAAAAATTTAATGTTTCAACAACTCCTACTCATATAAATAATTTTTTTAAAAAAATGTAAAAATACCCTTTTCTTGGGATCCATTACAATTTCATATCGAAAAATACTAAAACTTATTAAAAAAATGATGCCCTAGATAAAAGAATCTAGATTAAGATAGTATAATTTATTTTCTATTTTAGAAAAATATTCAATATAAAATTTGACATCGAGTGGAAACAATCGTGTTTTAATACATGCACATTTAAAATATTTATTTAAAAATATATATTTATTAAAATTTCAAAAATAATATAAATGCCCTAAAATTTCAGAGTTAGAAATATACACAAAATTTTTTGAGAGAAATAAAAAAAAATAAAATTACCATTTAAAATCTTAATGTAGATCATGTAACATCATTTTTCGACACATTTTATCAACATAAATTATAGTGTTAATTTATAAAAAAATATATTCAACTAATTTTTTATTTTTTTCAAAAAAATAAAAAATAACATGCACTAAAAATTTAACATTTTATTATTTTACATCATTTCAAAATTTAAAACATATATGCCTCTTTCTAGTGATTCAAGTTTAAAATTTAGATCAACATTGGCCAGTTCCTTTACAAAAGTGTGACACGACTTTGTACTTTTACCTCGTAGCTTGTGGCTTTACAAAGGAAGGACTTGCATTGGTTACTAGATAAGTAAGGTGGTAATGTCTCAGAATGCAAATAGTCATAAATGGTCTGGTACCATGGGGAATCGGGACCAACAAGTTCACACACCATTTTAGATTTGGGGACATTGAAGGTAGGGACCAACAACTATTCAACTAAGAACTCATACTATGACATATTGTTGGGAATGACCAAGAGAGATCCAATGGTGGCCATGGCATCAACTGCTTTGTTCTAAATCCGTGGGATTTGGAAAAATGTAATATACTTGCAAAATATAGTTTAAAAATGTCAACCATTCTTTTGTATGGGGTCAATTTCTCATCTTTAGTGTCATAGTCATCGTTGACTTGTCGGATAACCAATTGGGAGTCACCAAAGACTTGAAGACTTTTAATTTTCCATTTATAGCCATGCACAATTCTGTGAGTAAGGCCTCATATTTTGCAATGTTGCTTGTACATGGGAAGGCAATTCTGAATGATTTAGGAATAGTATCGCCTTGAGGGGTGATGCATAGTATTCCTACACCTAATTTGTGACTAGTGTATGAGCCATCAAAGTATAAATTCCATGTTGCATCGACGTCTAGTGCAAATATTGATTCATCTGAGAAATCATAAATCAAAGGGTGATTAGCTTTTGTGGGTGCATCAACAAGTTGGTATGTGATAACTTTTCCTTTTATTGATTTTCATTCCACATATTGTATGTCATACTCATTTAGTATCATGACCCACTTAGCCAACTGTCCTGTCAATGCTGTCTTATTGAGTAGGTATTTGAGAGGATCTATCTTAGCCACTAGTCTTGTTTGATGATTTATCATGTAATGTCTTAGTTTTTGAGTGAAAAAAACCATGGCAAGACAAACACATTCAATATGACTATACTTGAGTTCATACCAAACTAGTGTGCTACTAATATAATAGATCACTTGTTCTTTCTCGTCATGATCATTTTTTGCAAGTAATGCCCCCAGTACGAAAGTGGTAGTTGATATGTAAAGGATTACAGGCTTACCATCTATTGGTGGCATCGAAATAGGAGGCATTAAGAGGTAATCTTTAATTTGTTGAAAAGTTTCCTCACATGTGTCTATCCATATAAAAGGAACTCCCTTGCATAACAAATACTGAAAAGGTTGATGTATTTATTTGAAAGCTATGCAATGAAGCATCTGATGGACTGAAGTCAGCCTTGTAATGTTTGAGTTGACTAATTCTTGTTGGGGGAGGCATATCTAATATAGATTTTACTTTTTCCAGGTCCACTTCAATGCCTCTATGGGAAACTATGTATCCTAAGAGCTTTCCTAATGTCACACTGAAGACACATTTCTTAGGATTTAGATGAACTTTATATTCTTCAAGACTTTTGAAATTTTTTTCTAGGACTCTTAAATGATCACCATGTGTCGAGATTTTCAAAAGGTCATCAACATAGTCTTCCATCAATGTGTGCATGAGATCATGAAATATGGTGGTCGTAGCTCTCTGATAGGTTGCACCTTCATTTTTAAGTATGAAGGGCATGACATTCCAATAGTATGTACCCCATGGGCAAGTGAATTCCATCTTATCTTTGATCTTCAAAATTGATGAAAATATGATTGCAAGCCCATACAAGAGGACAACTTATCTCACTTATGTGTTAGATCTACTATGATGTCTATGTTAGGAAGTGGGAAATCATCCTTCATACATGCTTTGTTTAAGTCATAACAATCTGTACAGATATGGATTTGTCCATTTAGTTTGTTCACTGGTACAAGGTTTGAGATCCAGTCTACATAGTCCAATGGGAGCGAGTATATAAAGAAAATACTAAAACTTATTAATTTTTGATTAGTACCATGTCAAGAAAAATACTAAAACTTATTAATTTTTTTTTTTAAAATGATGCCCTAGATAAAAGAATCTAGATTAAGATAGTATAATTTATTTTCTATTTTAGATAAATATTTAATATAAAAGTTGACATCGAGTGGAAACAATTGTGTTTTAATACACACACATTTAAATATTTATTTAAAAATATATATTTATTAAAGTTTCAAAAAATAATATCAATGCCCTAAAGTTTCAAGTTAGAAATATATACAAATTTTTTGAAGAAAATAAAATAAAATTTACCATATAAATCTTAACGTCTCATGTAACATCATTTTTCAACATTTTATCAACACCTAAATTATAGTGTTAATTTATAAAAAAATATATTCAACTAATTTTTTATTTTTTTCAAAAAAATAAAAAATAACATGCACTAAAAATTTAACATTTTATTATTTTACATCATTTCAAAATTTAAAACATATATGCCTCTTTCTGAGTGATTCAAGTTTAAAATTTAGATCAACATTGGCCAGTTCCTTTACAAAAGTGTGACACGACTTTGTACTTTTACCTCGTAGCTTGTGGCTTTACAAAGGAAGGACTTGCATTGGTTACTAGATAAGTAAGGTGGTAATGTCTCAGAATGCAAATAGTCATAAATGGTCTGGTACCATGGGGAATCGGGACCAACAAGTTCACACACCATTTTAGATTTGGGGACATTGAAGGTAGGGACCAACAACTATTCAACTAAGAACTCATACTATGACATATTGTTGGGAATGACCAAGAGAGATCCAATGGTGGCCATGGCATCAACTGCTTTGTTCTAAATCCGTGGGATTTGGAAAAATGTAATATACTTGCAAAATATAGTTTAAAAATGTCAACCATTCTTTTGTATGGGGTCAATTTCTCATCTTTAGTGTCATAGTCATCGTTGACTTGTCGGATAACCAATTGGGAGTCACCAAAGACTTGAAGACTTTTAATTTTCCATTTATAGCCATGCACAATTCTGTGAGTAAGGCCTCATATTTTGCAATGTTGCTTGTACATGGGAAGGCAATTCTGAATGATTTAGGAATAGTATCGCCTTGAGGGGTGATGCATAGTATTCCTACACCTAATTTGTGACTAGTGTATGAGCCATCAAAGTATAAATTCCATGTTGCATCGACGTCTAGTGCAAATATTGATTCATCTGAGAAATCATAAATCAAAGGGTGATTAGCTTTTGTGGGTGCATCAACAAGTTGGTATGTGATAACTTTTCCTTTTATTGATTTTCATTCCACATATTGTATGTCATACTCATTTAGTATCATGACCCACTTAGCCAACTGTCCTGTCAATGCTGTCTTATTGAGTAGGTATTTGAGAGGATCTATCTTAGCCACTAGTCTTGTTTGATGATTTATCATGTAATGTCTTAGTTTTTGAGTGAAAAAAACCATGGCAAGACAAACACATTCAATATGACTATACTTGAGTTCATACCAAACTAGTGTGCTACTAATATAATAGATCACTTGTTCTTTCTCGTCATGATCATTTTTTGCAAGTAATGCCCCCAGTACGAAAGTGGTAGTTGATATGTAAAGGATTACAGGCTTACCATCTATTGGTGGCATCGAAATAGGAGGCATTAAGAGGTAATCTTTAATTTGTTGAAAAGTTTCCTCACATGTGTCTATCCATATAAAAGGAACTCCCTTGCATAACAAATACTGAAAAGGTTGATGTATTTATTTGAAAGCTATGCAATGAAGCATCTGATGGACTGAAGTCAGCCTTGTAATGTTTGAGTTGACTAATTCTTGTTGGGGGAGGCATATCTAATATAGATTTTACTTTTTCCAGGTCCACTTCAATGCCTCTATGGGAAACTATGTATCCTAAGAGCTTTCCTAATGTCACACTGAAGACACATTTCTTAGGATTTAGATGAACTTTATATTCTTCAAGACTTTTGAAATTTTTTTCTAGGACTCTTAAATGATCACCATGTGTCAAGGATTTTTCCAAAAGGTCATCAACATAGTCTTCCATCAATGTGTGCATGAGATCATGAAATATAGTGGTCATAGCTCTTTGATAGCTTGCACCTGCATTTTTATGTCCGAAGGGCATGACATTCCAACAGTATGTACCCCATGGGAAAGTGAATTCCATCTTATGCTGATCTTCAAGAGTGATACAAATTTGATTATACCTTGAGAAGCCATACAAGAGGGACAACATCTCGTAGCCTATCGTTAGATCTACTATGACGTCTATGTTAGCAAGTGGGAAGTCATCCTTCAGACATGCTTTGTTCAAGTCACAAAAAATAGTGTAGATATAGATTTATCCATTCGGTTTGTTCACTGGTACAAGGTTTGAGATCCAGTCTACATAGTCAATAGGTCTTATGAAACCAACATCCAATAATTTATTGAGTTCGGCTTTGACTAGTAGAGCTATCTAAGGATGCTTTTTTCTAAGATTTTGTTTGGCAGGCTTTGCATTTGAAAGTAGTGGTAAATGATGCAAGACCAATATGGGGTCCAACCCAAACATATACACATAAGAGCATGTAAAATTGACTTGATATTCTATGAAAAAGTCTTGAAATTTAGGTTTATTTCTTCTGTCAGGGATGTTGTAAAGAGAAAAACCTTAGGATTCTCTGTTGTATTTATATTGACTTCCATTACTTCTTCGATCAACATCAGGGATCTCTCTTGATTAATGGGGAGAAAGTCCAACCCTCCATCCTTGGGTTCCTTAGAGAGGTTTTCTCCCTTGGATAAGTCCTTTATTTT
>VDFB02365564.1:0-38832 GCA_007258455.2 Sequoia sempervirens
CAGCCCTACAATTTTTGGCATTGTTAGTTACAACTTGCACAACATTTGATGGCCCAATTCTTCAATAGCTTGACAAAGGATGTCAGCAATAAATGGACCATCCTTCATCTATCCTTCACAATCCATTGCTCTCAAAAACATTGCCCTTTAGGGCACATTACAATAACATTGATCAATGGGCAATTTTTTGCATCTTTCCATCATTTAGAAACTATGGTGCACGAACAATCCATGAATCCTTATGAATTTCAAAGTGCATACATGTTTCACCTCTTTCTCCAATAAGGTGCTTACCTTCTCAACTGGGCCCATATACCCCTTGGAGGCCTCATTAATAGATTTCACCATTTTTGCCAATATGGTGAGCGAACAACATTGAATGCCAATCCATTGGCATAGACACATCTTGCTATGTCTTGATCAGGAATCTCTCTTGCCTCATTCTGAAATGAAGATTCCAACGGTCCCTTAGATCTTTTATTTGAAGAGGGCATGGTTTGCTCTTGAGAGATGTCCATAAATGGATGGCTTTCGGTAGGTGGAAAATAAGGTGGTGGTGTAGGGGGTTTCATGGATCGAGATCCTTTCTTCAAAGGATGGCTTGTTTTACCACTGGTTGTTTTTTGGTCTGACTTTTCTTGCTCAGCAATATATTTCAACACTATATCTTCTGGAATGCCTGCGTTGTCTTCACCTGGACAATTTTTTATGCCTGTTTCAGGGATCCCACACAAGTGCCCTTTTACTCGACTGTATGAGCTCGAATATTGAACATTGCAATGACTACAAATCCAAATATATCCTCCACCACCCGGAAGTTGCTGAACCATTTCTACATATTTCCAAAGGGGAGAGGCTGGGTTTATTTTGAAACGAGATTGGATTGAGCCTGAGGAGGTACCGGTTGCCATTGTAATACGGAATAGTGAATACCTAAGGCACAACATATTGAAATTTTGGTATTGATTCATTGAATTTGAAACTCAAAGACTTAATTAATTTCAAATTCAAAAAAATGAAAAAATTGAACATGTGTTATAGACATTTAGAAGAATGAAAAGTAAAACAAAACAATAATTAAAAGGCAAAACAAAAGAGTTGAAGTTCACTTGTGAAAAAAAATGTAAAAAAATAATCAAAAAACTTCAAAAAACCTACCTCTTTTGAAGAAATCTTGCTCTACAATCTTCTTAGCAACGAATAGACACTTGCAAGTGCTTAGGAATAGCACAACAATCAACTTTGAACAATCTACGATCAGCCTTCAAGTCTCTTCCAGCTTGTGCAAGCAAAAGAGAAAGTTCAGCAATGGAGGCAAAAAATCCTTTTTTCTCATTCACAAATTGGTAAATGAGTTTCACTTTACCTAATTCATGTTTTTGAGGCAAGTATTAGGGTTAGAAATAATAAAAAAGTCCCTAAAAGTCAAAAACGAGTCAAAAATGTCTTTAAAAAATGAAAAAAAATTTGGAAAAACGCACCCAGTCGCGGAATTGAACCCGGGTTCAAACCGGATTTTCGAACCCTGTCCGGACCCACAGTCATGGGTCCGGACCCTGGCCAAACGCACAGTCATGGGTCCGGACCCAGGCCGAATTTCTTCGAACCGGACCCGAATTCCGGACCCGGATCGAACCCGAATCGAACCCGGGGCCTTTACTAGTGAATCCGGTAACTTAGCTCGAAAGCTAAGTGGATTTGGTTAGGGGACTTGGCGACTTGAGAGGAGTTTTCTAGGTTTTTTTGGGATTTTTCTAGGTTTTTTCCAGTGGTGACAGCTTTTTCTAGTAAAGTACCAATCAAGCTTTGTTTGGGCTAGTTTGGTGAGTTGACTCACTTACTATTTTTAGTAAGTGCCATATTTAGTAACTGCTCTCGGCTCCATTAATCTAGCAGCTTGGTGCAGAGTTTTCTGGTGAGTTCTCTTGGTGATCGGGATTAATATTTGTTTATTTGCCACTTAAGTTTATAATGTTGCTTTTTTAACTTAAGTGAAGCGGGCGTGAGTCATAAGAGGCCCCTTGGCCTAGTCAAGCAACATTGTTTTTAAAAAGAGGCCAATGTTATTTCATGTGACACCTAGAAAGGAGGATTATATTTCAATTTTTAAGGCTTAATTTGTGCCCAAAAAGGTGGACACCCCCTTTATAGAGAATTTCATGAAATTTCAAAAAAGGTTAAGTTTAATGTAAATTTTGGAGAGCTTGAGGGAGGCGTAGCTTTTGGATGGAAAAGGTGAGTTTGAAATTATGTTGCCCTAATTTCCCCCTCTTTCTCTATTTATTCCCTTTGGAGCTCTCATTTGGGTATGCAGACTTTGACAACATAAGGAGACTCTGTTGGATTGTTTCCAAAATAAATACAATGTTGGTTGACAACAAAAAACCTCATCTCTAGTTGCCGGTTTCGGTGGTGAAAGACCCACCTGTAATGTCCCTTTTTTCGGCATGATCATGTTTGATGGTGGTTAGCCTATTTCTCAGACTCTCATAGGCTAACAGGTTGGGTTAGAGGGTCAGTGGCATTATTTGATGAGTTTTGTCGTTCTCAGTTCAGAGCCCAATGACTGGTTCACAGCAGGCGTTGGCAGTGCAGGAGTCGACAGCTTCTGACGGCACAGGATTATATGGTGTTTTGAGTGAGTTATGGGTTTTTAAGTGATTTAAATATTAATTGATTTAATATTTAATTATAAAGTCAAATTGACTTTATATTTTTAAATCACTTAAATATTCTTTTAAAAGTGATTTAATATCTTAAATCACTTAAATGAATAAGTGCGCCAAGTATTTAATTCATAAACTATTGAAATGGATTAAATGTTATTTTAAAAGATTTTTAATATTCCAAAAGTGGCGTACTTTATTGGAATGTGTGCCTTTGCATAAAAGGGCATTTTTGGCAATAGAAACTCATCTTTTGACAATTTCAACTTTGCCTTGTGCTATTTCTTGTGCATTCTCCTGTGATCAAGGTTTGAACTATTTTTCCATTGAAGAACGATAACTCTTCAGTGTTGAGCACTTTTGAGGCTGTGAGAGATCAGCTGAATTTGTGCAATTTGTGAGAGCTTCATACAGAGGTTCTACTGGGCTTGATCTGTGTTTCCTATTGGATTTCTTCATCAGTTTCAGAGGGTTTTGGGAGATGGCGCCTTCATTTCATCTGGCAAACTTCATACTTCTTGGTCGTACCTTCTAAGTGAGAATTCAGGTTGTTTGCAGTGAAGTGCGTGGCTCTTGTACAAAGGCGTTTGGGCATTTCTTGGAGAAACGCCTTCTTTCCTGAGGGTTTCTCTTCATCATTTTAGGCGTTTGGCTTGTACTCTTCATCTGCCACCGTTTTTAGGCTGGATTTTGCATTCTGTAGCTTTCTACACCAGATTTGGTCAGTTTTTCACCATCTTGGCTGGCAAACTGGACTACTTTCTTAAATAAATAATCTGGACACCTCCGGGTATGTTTATGAGTTCTAAATCCATTGTTGAGCATATTTATTATCTTCTGTATTGTCAATTCGCCTGAAATAACTCAGATTTACATTTTATATGCATTTATGTTGTGCGCCCCTTCTCTTCTGTCTATTAAATCTTCTCTAAAAAACTAAATAACACTTAAAGATTTAAGAAAATTGGAGGTTTTGAGTTGAGAGCCAGCAGGGCTCATCACACCACCCTAGTTGGTTGGCACTTGGATTGAAGATTTACAGTGATTGTGGCTTGATGGTTAAGCATTTTGGCATTGATATAATGAAGATATTTTCAGTATTTTCAATTTTGAGTTGGGTTTGAAGGTTTTGGTTTGGTGTGTGATTGTACCATTTTGGAGTGTGATGGGAGCTGTTTAAAATTCACTTTCAGAGGTCTGATACACAAGTTCTGAGTTCTGGAAATGCATATTTGCAAAGTGGCTGGAAAGGCAAATCTGTTCATAACTCCATTTGTGGAAGGAATATCATTTTGGGTAATGATCCTATGGATTCCTCTTTGCTGAGCGCCCCATTTAGAGTACTCATTTGCATTGTTTGGTGAAGAACTGAATTTTCAAGGCAGATCGCCCTTCTAGGGAACTGTGCTCTTCCTTGGGTTTTGATCTTCAATGACTGAAATCTGATCAGCACTTACAGTGACCTGCAAACAGCTTCAAAAGGGGGTTTTTAGTTGGTAGAATTGATGGTAATGTGAAGGATCAGGTTGGGGTTTGATTGGCACTTGCATTTGACGCTCTCCATAAGGAGTTTGTATGCATCTCTGCTCAATGAATAACTGGAAATAGTACTTTCTATGACTGCGACCAGGTCTCATACAAATTTCCTTAAGTTTGGTTTCAATTATTGTTTGATGCCAATGCTATTTGTAATGGATTTAATATGATTTGATGCAACATATATGTTTATTCTCTTTCTATGCTATGATTTCAATGTATGCCATAAACATGTTGAATGGGACTTGAAACAAACACATTGCATCTCCATCTTGTTCTATAACAACAACAACAAAAAAATCAGAGGTGACCATTACAGAAACAAAAGACAAGACCATAGTTTACATACTCGGAATCGGAGAGTACTCGGCAAGCCCAATTTTTTTGACTCGGAAAATACTCGGCAACCACTCGGAAAATACTCGGCAAATACTCGGCAACTTAAAAAGTAGCAAAATTTCTTATAAAAAAACTATAATAATTATTAACTATTAATTATAATAATTTTATATATGTATTTAATAATTTTGTTAAAGAATATAATATATAATAATAATAAGTAGTATAATTATTTTATTCATAATTTATTTTTTATAATATAAAAATTTAAAATATATATTATATATTAATTATGCTAATATATACTTAACTATGATGTTGTAATGTTAAAACCTAAATGTGTTCATTTGTATTATATAAAAAATATAATAATTATTAACTATTAGTTAAATAATTTTATATATGTATTTAATAGTTTTGTTAAAAAATATAATATATAATATTAATAAGTAATATAAATATATTATTTATAATTTATTTTTCATTATATAAAATATACATTATAAATTAATTATGCTAATCTATAATGTTAAAACCTAAATGTGCTCATTATTAGGATCTTGGCCGTAATTTTCATTTTAATAAACATACTCTAAAACTCGTTGAAACCTTTCGTTTTAATAAACATACTCTAAAACACTCGTCGAAACCTTTTGAAACCCTAATTTAAGGCTGTAGCCGAAACCAGAGATGAGAGGTCAATACCAGCGATGAAGAATTTGGAGGAGCAGAAACCAAGAGCGGCGGGGAAAGTAGGCGAAAAACAGCTCAAAAACAAACGAAATGGTGCCAGAAAAACGCGGAAAAAAATGTAGAAAACGCGAAAAAAAACAAACGAAGAAAAAACGCCTGAAAACCCTGAAATATCCGCGCGAAAATGAGGGCAAAAAACAACCATTAAAACTACTGTAGCATTTGGCGAGTAAAGGCAGAAAATAATCGTTTTGCTTAGAATCTGGCGATTAATCGTCCACTCGGAGATTAATCGGCGATTATGTAAACTATGGACAAGACAATCATACTCATGAAAAAGGATCCAAGACATTTCATGTTGACATTCATTAAAGTCAAATGATTGCAAAAATGCAGGTCACATGTTCTGCTCATGCTTATATATCCATTTTTTAAACTTGTGTGCTGCCTCTGAAGTAGCAACAGCTACAAACATTATTCCCTATAAGCCAGTCATCAGCTACAAAAGTTTGACAAAAGGGTGATTGAGAAAAAACGAGGGCCAACATATTTTCACAACACCACTTTATCAAGCATAATCAAAAAGATTTGTTGAACTCGAGACACTGCAGGGCATGTCCACTTCTTATAAAAAATGGTAATTAAAGGTAGATCGTTAAATTAATTTCATTAATTTCTTAGAATCAATAGACAAAATTCAAATAGTTTAAATGAGCTTCAACCATAGTGTTGAGACTCACCAAGGATTTGCAAGACTGAGTCTGAGTCTAAGGCATCCTCAATGAGTCTGTGGATTAGACTTGCAGGCATCACAATTCTGCAGGTCCACCAATCACTCTGTGTGTGTGTCTGTGCGTGTGGATAAGACTTGCAGCCATCACAATTCTGCAGGTCTGCCAATCACTCTGTGTGTGTGTGTTTAAAAAACACATTATTCTCAACCTTCAAATGCTCTAACACTTCAAAACAATCGCCTATTTTGAGATTATTAAATTATTTTCACTTGCTCATTTGCTTTCAAACTATTTTCACTACAATTGCATGGAAATAGATATTATATCAGATTCGAAATGGCAAATTTTCAAGAAACCTTAATATAAACATGGCTAAATTTGGCATTTATAAAAAATATATGTATATTCAATTATTTATACATATAACACAACTTTAAAAATATTTATTTTTATACATATTTTGTTTTAATTATTTTAGTTAAGGTCCCTGTAGCAGGCCTTATTTGGGCTTGGTGGCAGGAGCTCCACCTCTTGACCCTGCTCTATATCACAAATGCACCAAGGGTTCTGCCGCTCAACCCTGCTAGGAGTTGCCTTCCCCAACACCCTGCTCTATTTTAGAAAAACGAAAAAATAAAAACTATTCTGTGCTGTGCCAAATCAAAAAGCAGCTTTTTTCCCTTAATTGAATTCCATTAATACTTTTCATTTGCTTAGTCAATCTCAATTTTGAGTAATGTTGCTATGGTATTTGAAGTTATTTTGATGCGGAATGCAATATTCCTTACAATTCACTGTTTTTCAGTGACTTTTTAAATTTGTTGAGTGTTGGCACCAAGTCTAAGTCTACATCTACGTCAAACAGCTTGCCAAGTCCAAGTCTCTATTGAAATGGAGAGCACACAAGAATTGTAGATTATATCATGATAATATGAAGATATATTATGCAGGAAAATTGACTGATCAATACATTTGAATACATTGGGTTATATCCTATGTTCCACGGCCTGTCGGGGACGGGGACGGGGGGACGGCAGGGGACACGTTTCCGGGACATTTCCTAAGGGGCAATTTTTAGGGGACGGCAGGGGACGGCGACATACAAAATACATATATATATATATATGATTTTTTCAAAATTTATTAATATATTAGAGAGAGAGAGGGAAAGAGAGATAGATATGTCAATAAATTAATAATTGATAACAACAATATCAATATGTAAGTAAATCGTGAGAGTAGTACTATAACAGGATAAGAAATGTCATTAAAGCATTATAAAATTTATCACAGCAGTATCAAACATCAATAAAACCATGGTCTATCAATATGAAATATCCAAATGTCTCAAACATGTATCCAGAAGTCTCAAAGTTCAAACATGAAAATCAAAATATTAAATACAACAGTCTATGAAATTAAGCCTCGTTCAGGCTATGAATATCCAAAGACTCAGAACTATCTGAGTCACTATCATCCTCTGGCAAGAGTGGAACTAAAAGATCTAATATTTAGTCTTTTTCAGACTTTAGCCCAAACAATTAAAACATTAAACAGTTGGTGGGCCCCGCGTGGAGGAACAAAACCTTTAAAAAATCATTTTTTAATATTTTTTAGTATATTTTGACTTGCAGCCTATAGGGGACGGCTAGCTGTCCCCTATCCGTCCCCAATTCGTATTGGGGACGGGGAAACATCCCCAATCCGTCCCCAATCCCTATTGGGGACGGGGAAACGTCCCCAAAGTGAAGGAAACGTTTACTGGCGTTTTCGATGGATTTTGCATTTTCGGGGACGGTAGGGGGACTTCCCCTTTGCGTCCCCCCGTCCCCGGGACGGCAAGGAGCGGGGACGGGGGGGTTTTGGGGCAGGGGACACGTCCCCGTGTAACATAGGTTATATCCATTTCCCTTAAACAACTACCAACCGATTAACTACCTATAGGAAAGTAACTCTCAATTATTTACTCTAATATTTATTTATTAACTATCACTTGTTTATATCACTAACCTATATACTAATAATGTAATGTTTTCCAACATTACCCCCTTATTCCATCACTCCAAACAAAGGTAGGAACATTGTTATTGGACTAGACATAGTTGTCCAAATAGACAACCAATGAACCATGAGACACACACAGAGCTCACCAGGCATCACAAACAAACAAAGACACACCAAATCGAGCATATCAATGGATGTTCTGACTATTCATCAATACCTATGAATCAAGACATATTCAACTACTCACAAGTACACCACTCCTCTTGTGAATTGAGACATACTCAATTATCCACAAGAACAACTCTCCAACAATGAATTGAGACATACTCGACCATCCATAGCAAGAAAAGTGCTCCCATATATCAAGACATTCTCAACTATCCACAGATTATGGATTGAAACATATTCAACTACTCACGAGTACACCACTCTTGTGAATTGAGACATACTCAATTATCCACAAGAACAACTCTCCAACAATGAATTGAGACATACTCGACCATCCATAGCAAGAAAAGTGCTCCCATATATCAAGACATACTCAACTATCCACAAATTATGGATTGAAACATACTCAACTATCCACGAGAAAAAAATAAAATAAAAGATTGCCAAGCCCCTCCCCACTAGGTGCCTCTCAAGCAATGTACTATCTCCAAGCAAGAAGCCAACTCAAGATGGAAATATGCCTTTATCCTCCTATGAATCTTCCAACCTACTCTTCGATCTCTTTTGACACTACTCACTAGATGCAACATCAATGGATTCGACAAACATGTGACACTTAACAATAAAATCTTCAAGAGCACAAGTAAAAAACGATGCAAACATTTTCAGAAGGAGAAGGGTGTTGGTTTCAACTGTAAATGCACCCATTATAATGTTTTTTTCCAAAATATGTGATTAGAAGTCTCCAAAACTGAAAATTTACACCATCAGTAGATCCAAAAGGTGCCAAAACCTATAAAATGGCTGGTCAAACACCTATGTTTTCTCAAACCAAAATGAAATCTTATTTTCTTCAACTTCATTGAACATACGGATGAACTGAATTACATGATAAAAATAACCTTTGTAAGTTTTGAACTTGTGACCATCTCCAACAAGAGCAATGACATAAGAATCATCCATCAATTATGCTATGCATCAAATCTTGTTTTGAAGCATAACCTTTTGCAATATATTCACAAGAAACAAACCTAGAGTTTTTCATTATGCAAAAATTATTAATGCCAAGAATTTAACTCACAACCCAACTCAAACATTTGCAATTCTTCAACTAACTCTCCAATAAAATTTGTTTTGAGTACTTGCATCTTTCTTTTTTAATATATGCATTGCCTTTTTAATAGCCAAAGATTGTCAATTTCAATTCTTCAACCCATAGTTTGCAAACTTGAACTTGAATTGAACTCAACAAACCATAAGTTTCTGACTCAATGAAAACTCGACAACTTAAAAAACACTTAAAGTTTTGAAAAAAGTATAAATCTTACCCAAAATACACTTACAAAATGTAACAAATGAGTTTGGTGGGGATCTAGGGGCAGCACCCCCAGTGAGATCTAGGGGCAGTGCCCCTAGTGCATTCCCTATCATGATACAAGATGGGGTCAAAGAGTGGAGGCCCTACCACCAAGCAAAAATGAAGACCTTCAAAACCACACAAACCTTCATGGCACCTACCATTTTCATAATTTTTTAAAAAGGAAAAAAACAATGCTTATAAAGCCAATAAAAATTGTGTTTTGGAGAGTTTAATCCATGTTTTTATGCAAGACACGAGACACGAGTCAAGGGCTCAAAATCCATGGTTTTATGCAAGACAAGAGACACGAGTCAAGGGCTCAAAATCCATGTTTTTATGCAAGACACGAGACACAAGTCAAGGGCTCAAAATCCATGTTTTTATGCAAGACACGAGACACAAGTACTTGCTGAAAATAGTCAAAAACTCACAATAAAACTTTATAAGTAAACTCTGGAAAAACTTGCTGTGAAATTTTTTTGGCAAGTACTTGCCAAGTCTACTAACTATGCTTCAACCAACTCTTCTATAACATTTGTTGAGATTTATCGTCTTTCTTTTTTCTTTTACACATATTAAAAACTTTTCCAGTTGTATGGTGTGCCCTTTTGATAGCCAAACACTATAACTTCACAACTTAATCTCGTTTCAATATTCACAGCCATAGTTAGCAAAAAGAGAAAAATAAATTGTTAAAAAACTACAACCGTAAAAGACCGTACAGGAATGCTTTTTGAGGACTTAACAGTGCCTTTGCTGTTAATGATGAAGTTTCACTTTCAAAATAGAAAAGACAATAGAAAGCTTAGAAAGGGAAGTCCAATTTTGAAGTGGGACCCATGATTATATTTTTCTGCATAGTGGAACAAAAGTTAATCAAATCATTCACAAATCGCTGCAATGATATGTTGGCATGGCAAATTGAAGGGACAAAACACTTCTCCAAATCAAAAACAATTATATGGAGAGTTCTCGTATAAAATTTTCTGATTTTCTTCTCTTTGTTGAATCTTTAAAAAGGATGTTCTATCTACACAGCCAATGTGGCGCTGACAGGAACCAAAAATAAATATTCACAAAACCTCCACTAAACCACATCTCATCAAATTGCTCACATTGCTTATCCATTACCTCTAATACTTAAAATCATGGCTCCACTGATTTACAACACAGCTTCTCCTTTTACAAACACCATAAGGATCACAGGGCAAGGAAGATAGTATGCTTTAATACCATATTGAAAAGCAGAGCACACAAGACTTGTAGATTACACCATCATAATATGAAGATATATTATGCCAGAAAATTGACTGATTCCTATATTTGAATACACTACTTTCTATAATCCATCTCCCATAAACAACTATTACACATGCCTAACTACCTACAAGAAAGTAAATCCTGATTATTTACTCTAATATTTATTTATTTATTATGATTTATTTATATTACTAACTGTATAGGAGTGAATTTGCACCCCTCTTGCAAATTTCCCTTTTACACCCTTTCACTTTAGAAAAATCAAATCCAACCAAGTAATTCCATGTCCTCATTTTGTACCCCATCCACTTGGCGCTTGTGTACAATGTCAATGGAGGATTTTTTGTCGGGGACGCGCACATGGCGCGCGGACCTCTACAAGGCGCACTGTCGTCCTGACAAGATTCCTACCTCTGGAATCTGCAGAGGCGTTACGTTCTCCATTGGCGACGAAATATAACGCCCCTACGCCTTCATGCTGACCTTTGAACGGCTCTTTCCCTCCCAAACCTTCTTCAAATGGGTATCTTTCACTTTCACTTCATCCCTTTAGCAATTCTTGATCTCCTTCACACTTCTACACACCCATTTGATCATACATTTGAGCTACTTGTTGCACTACCAACTTCACGTTTCCAACAATCACAACATCCTATGTTGCAAGATGGTTTGTCCCTTGGTCTTCTTTGCAGCACAGCGCTTGGGTTTGTGACATGGTCTAACCACCTCCTATGGATCTTAACTAACACTTGTATCGAGCATTGACAGGTCAACCTTTTGGTGCAACAGCAAGGCCAACAATTGGTATTAGAGCTGGTCACAGGTTCAAACTCTTCGCTTGAGCGAGGGGCGGGAGGGGGGGGGAAGATTGTTGCAAGATGGTGTGTCCCTTGGTCTTCCTTGCAGCACAACGCTTGGGTTTGTGACATGGTCTAACCGCCTCCTATGGATCTTAACTGACACTTGTATCGGGCATTGACAAGTCGACCTTTTGGTGCAACGGCAAGGCCAACATCCTACGCATCTACCACAATAGCTTGGTGTCTTGTGAGACTGCTTTCGACGACGTTGCGGCTACGTCAACTTTGCCATAGTTGTGGACTTGCATTCCTCTCTAATTGGCCTTGAGTGCCTTTGGTCAAAGGTGGTAATGCTTTCGTATTACTTTGTTGTTGGATTTGAGTAGCTTAGTGTCTCTCATAGTACTTAGTTTTATTTCCATTCCAGCATCATTTTCTTTATCATATTTCTATGTCTCTATCTATCTGGCTATCCGTGGAGGTGGAAACACCAAAGTCGGGGTTTGACTATGGCAAACCCCTATACAGCCCCAACATTTTTCCTCTCTTGGTTGTGTGTAGGTACGTATTCATGTGGAGCTTGTTGGCGAACTAGACTCTTCATGAGTTGTATTCTCTCCTTTCTCTTCCTTGTGGTCATTTCTCTTGTTATTTCTATCATTCTGTCACTTTCCACTTTAGTCATCACTTTAAACTTTCTTTGCTAGGCTGTCAATAGATTCCTGGTACTTTTACTGTACTTTTGCACTTTCTGTCCATATGGACGCCAGCACCTCTATGAGATGCCAACACGTCGCGTTGTCATCCCTAACCTACACTGATGTCCTCTAGCAGAGAGTTGTCCAAGATACAATTTGGGTTCCAAAAGTTTGCTCATTTAGCCCCACCAAAACTCTCGGGTTAGTAGAGTGACAGAAGAACTTGAGAGTGCTCTTCATTCCCTATCCTTGACCTTAAACACTTGTCCAACTTGAGGTAGATTAGGGCAGCCTTCCATTCTCGTCTCTCTGTGACCTGGAGCCTTGGTGTGGTTGGTTCCCCTCTACATTTGGTGAACCCGACATGAACCATTTTGGTTTCGTTTGGCAATGCTAAAAGACCCTGTTATCATGGAATCTAGCAGCGCTCATTCCACGGATAACCCCCCTACGAAACTTGTTCGTTTCCTAGGTTCGTGAAGTTCAAGCACGCAAAATGAGGTGATTATCAAGCCACCTCGAAATGTGTTCCAAAGCCTCAAACAATCAGTTTAAGCATGCCCCTATGTTCGCCTCACAAAGACCTTCAAAACGAGCTCCTTCACGAAGTCTCACTATTCATACTTCGTTAAATTGTGAAATATGCAGTTGCACTCAAAAAGTGTGCTCCTACTCACAGCCAAAAAATTGGCTAAGTGTTGAAAAGTGTAGGGGTGCTGAAAATCAGCGCCCCTGCATAAAAGTGATCTTGAAAAAGTGTAATAGCGCTTAATTTTAGCGCCCTTACACATTTTTTCCAGACTTAGCCAATTTTTGGCTTAGGCGCATTTCTTCATGTCTTTTACTTTTTTCGCTTATCGTGCCTTCATTTATGCCACTTTTTATTGAAATCGACTTAGGTTTTTAAACTCGCTTAAGAGTAATTTTAGGTTTCTTGTTTCATTATTTTATGACTTTCTCCTCCATTCTTTCTTGCTGGACGAACTCTCATCAAACAACAAAACACGTTTTGAAGAAATTTGAAGTTCTTCTCAAACTAGGTTTTCACATTCTCTCTTGGTAAGTCATTTTTCTTACCTCCCTCTTTTCCATTCGTTTTTAACATTGTTTTGAGCACATTTTAAATGGTTTGTAAATGCGTTTTTAAATGATTAATGTGCCTTCCATTCATGCATATTTCCTGATTTCTTCATTTGTTTTTCATCAACCCACGCGTTTTCTTTATTTCTTTTTGTCTATGGAGTCTTGTTAATACATGAGCTTGTCTTCCTCTTACCCTAATCGCATTTTCTTGAAACATCATCACGCAAATGAACTTCCATTGTTAGTTTTGGTATGGCTTTCTTCTTTGTACGCGTTTTTCCTGTTGTACCCAAAACCAAAATTTTTGCTTCACTAAGGCATTTTGCTTAATTGAGTCTTAATCTTGTTAAAGTGATGTCAAATGGTCGTTTTTGGGGTTTTCAAATATGGAGTTGGTGTCAGTGTCATGTCAGTTTGGTACTGAAGAGATTTAAGAAAAGTGAAAACGAGACGAAAAACATCAAAAATTTCCATCTCTGGAGAAGGAAGCACATTTTCAAATGGGCGCCTTATCTTTTAGGGGACTAAATCCTGTTTTTAGGGTTTGTAACCTCCAGCAGACATTTGTCCGACATCACGTCAGCTTCGCAGTGAACTATCAAGCCTGTCAAACGGACCTGTTTTGAGCAAGTTATGGAAGATACAGCGCAAAACGAGGCGAAAGCAAGAATTGGCTAACACTGGTAAAAAGCGCAGCTTTTGAGAAAGGCGCCCATCTTTTTGAGGTGTCAGATATAAGTTTTTGACTAAACGCCATCCAAGACATTTATCTCACATTTGTTCGAGCTTCGCGATGCATCCGTCAGTGGGTGAATCTGAGTTGCTGAAGTGCCTAAACCGGAGGTCAAACATGGGGTCAAATCTTAGTCAAAATATCAAAAGAAAAGCAAAAGAGCAGCTTTTCAGAAAGGCGCCTGAGTTTTTCAAACCTTTCATACTTTCTTTCTGATGATATCAGATGATCAATGTGTCTGTGTTACGCTCAGCTTTCCGTTGCTTGTCTCCGTCAGATCAGAGGATGTCTCAGCAGCTTGCAGTCGAAGTTTTTATATTATTTTTGTCATTTCCAGAAATGGCCAAGTCTGGAGGAAAAAGAGCAACTTTTCAAAAAGGCGCCCTTGATTTTCATCCCTCAGATGATGTTTTCTTGAGAAATGTGCCTTTGTAGCTGTCATGCAGGATGAAGTCAGCTACGCAGTGAACCTGAGTTCCAGTCCTGAAAGTTGATAAATCAAAAGTTATGAAGGATTTTGTTTTTCCCTTCGTACGAGATACAAAAGTCGAAATTTGACTAAGTCTGAGAAAAAGCGCAGCTTTTGCAAAAGGCGCTTGGGTTTTTGAGCCTTCAGATGTCAGTTTTATGGTGTTCAGTCTCAAGGTACCTTTTGATCAGTTTTTACTCAGCTCTGCAATGCACCTATCAGCCAATCAATCGGAGAAGTCAGTCAATCAATGTCAGAGGATGAACAGAGGTCCTGGTAGAGGTTTTAGCTTAAATTTTCATGAAATTTGGCTAAGTCTGGAATTTGCCTTGAGAGTTCAAAGTTGAATTTTTGAAAGAGAGTTGAATGGACGCCTTAACTGGAGTTTTGACTGCAGTTAGACTAAACATTTTCTGGGTTGTCATCTTCAGTTTGTATATTGGCATGAGGAGTGATCTTTCAGTTCGCATGTCGAGTTAACTAGTTTGCATGTTCAGTTAACTATCTTGCATGTTGAGTTAACTTGATTGCATGTCCATTTAACTGAAGATTATCAGTGAATGTCAACTAGAGTTCACATGCATGGCGAATTTGGTTGCAATTGTGAAGATTTTGTGAAGATGGCGCTTCATTGAGTGTCAACTGAAGTTCAAGAAGGGACGATATGAATGATGAAGCATAAATTTGTGAAGGATGGCACATGAAGATGTTAACTGAAGTTATTAAAAGGGTCGCCATATTTGGATTTTATTGAAGCATAGTTTTGTGAAGCTACGCCCTTTACAAGGAATGACAACTGAAGTTCCAAAAGGGTTGTTATTTTTAGAATTAAATTGAAGCATAAGTGTGAAGTTGGCGCACTTCTTGAAGGCCAACTGAAGATTGAAAAGGGTCGCTATTTTTAGAAGTGTTTATTGCATGAATATGGCGAATTTCTCATCTCAATTAAGATGGCTAACTTTAGTTATCAAAAGGGACGCCTTAGTTCAAATTTTGTGAATCTAAAGCAAATGTGAAGGATGGCGAACTTAATATGAAGTGTTAACTGAAGTCAAAGTCGCATGAAGTGGTTAACTGAAGATTGAAAGGGAAAACCCTAAGCATGGCGATTTATTTACCATATCTGAGTTTCAGTTAACTGAATTGAGGTCCAATCACAAGCCAAGCGCACTTTTAATGGATTCTTTGCCTTATGCGAATTTCAATGATGAAAATCTATATATTTCAGCCATGGCGTCCATTATTTCATCATCTTTAGCTTCGAAGTTCTTATTTTTCTTGAGCGAGCAGCAAGCTAAAGGGGCTACAGGTGTCCGAATTCAGCGTTCTTCGTAGCAACGAGTTCAGATTGTTCAGAGGAAGGCGATTCTAGACTTTATTTTCACTTTGCATGCAGGTTTTATCAAGTTTCAGAGAAGAAGTTGGCTGATTTTTCAGAAGCAGACAAGCAAAACTTTCTATCTTCTGTCTTATTTCTTCTATTTCTCACCTTAGGTACTTTCTTCGCATGTCAAAGAAATTCAACACATATTCAGAATCTGATCATCTAGGTTCGCATATTTCAGCATATACAGCAAAACCCACGTCTTAGATTTTTTCGAGAAAATCGCCCAGTAGCCTTCATTCTGAAGCTCTATGCTTTTTTCTGAAGATTTCTTTGCATGTGGGCCAAAATCACATCTTTTTGAAAATCTCATCATCTGGGTTTGTCCAGAATTCCATTGTGCACAAAACCCATGTCCCAGATTTTCTCAAGAAAAATTGCCCCGAGAAGCTCTAGAACCCCTGCTTTTCTCGACCAAAAAGTCTCTGCATGCGTAGCTAAAACTCACTTTTTCGAATTTTTATTGATCTGGGTTTGCTTAGAATTTGATTTTGCACAAAACCCACGTTTCAGAAAAATTCCGAAAAACTTTCCTGCGGTGAGCTATTTTTAGCCTTGTCCAGAGCTTTTTCAGCCTCTTCAGGAAGTTGTCAGAACATAGCTGTGTTCACAGTCAACGGGCAAGTTTTTCAGAAGGTGGTTCAACTAGACTAAATTCAAGACCAAATCGGTCTTAATTTAGGTTTTCATCAAAGCAGCTGACAATGAAGTGTTAAGTTGCAAAAGGAACAGAGATCACTCCATTTACGAAGCCGCCAAAGTCACTCAAATCCCATGCCATTGTCTTCGTGAAGATGGTACCTACACTGATCTCGAGGCTGTGCAAACTAAGTTTCAGAAGCATGCTCGTGATATCTTGATGGAGATTCTAGATCACATTTCAATAATTTCAACTAGTTTCAAGAAGGCGACTGAAAATGTTAAAGAATGTATGCATACTGTCAAAGAAAGTGGCAGAGAGCTGAAGAAGCAAACTGTTGTTTTGCGCGGCATCAAAGTACCAGATGACAGAGAGATTGATGAGTTCTTGGTCGAAGTGTTTGACCGAGTTGACATGGAGTGATCTGCCAGTTGGAACATGCAGTTAGTTTTGAGGGTTGAGTCATGAGCAGCAGTTAACTCAACTTTCAGTCTTGAGTTCACTTGCTGACTTAACACATGCTTATCTCGTCCTTGGAATTATCATCACAGGAGTTAGGGTTAGGGTTTCCAGTTAACTTTGCTTTAAATAAGGACGTGCATGCTTGCACATGGTCCATTTAGGTTAGATGTACCGGTTAACTGATGGTAGCTTTCCAATTAACTGTATAGTTTACTTCATTAGGGTTTGGCAGCAAATCTTGCATGCATTGCAAGACTGTAGATGACTCAAGGTGATTTTAGGGTTACCTACACCTTGATGTATATAAATAAGAGCTTTTGCTCATTTGTAATTAACTTTTGCTTGAGAGAGAAATATATGTTGCGCCTACTTTGCCCTCAATATTGCTCTTTTGGTATTTGTTCATGTGTCTTCACTATTACGATTAAGTGTTATGCCACATAGGGTTTCATGCAATTGTAATGGTGAATTCTTTCTGTTTTGTGAATCTTTACCATTGTGATCAATTGTTATGCCACATAGGGTTTCATGTGATTGGGATGATAAAGCTGTTTTGTGAGTTTTTACTATTATGATCAAGTGTTATGCCACATAGGGTTTCATAAGATTGTGATGGTAAATTCTTCCCATAGTTTAGATAAATCTGTTTTGTGAATCTTTTATCATTACAATCAAGTGTTATGCCACATAGGGTTTCATAAGATTGTGATGATAAATCTGTTTTGTGAGTCTTTACTATTTTGATCAAGTGTTATGCCACATAGGGTTTCATGAGATTGTCATGGTAAATTCTTAAATCTTTTTTGTGCCCAATAAACTTGTCTAGATTGAGCTGATAGATGCGCCACCTTGCCTTCAAGTAGAGAATCTAAACACGTTTATCGTCTGATAATCATTCCTGCTCCATTTCCTCATGCTCTGTTTTCTTGAGGAAACTGGATAGATTTAAAGTAGTTAGCTTAGTTGTAGTTAATGATCCGCGAAACCAGAAAATCCTTAGCTGCAACGTTCTTGGTTTTCTTAACCTTGTGCCTCTTCCAGCTAAGAACAAAAAGATAGGACTTAGATTACTTTTCTTTTCCACGCATTCCAGCACAACGAGGGAGCTTCCCCTCCTAATTTGAAGAGCACTCATTGCGTAGTGTACATAGCTGTCTGTACAAACCCACACTCCAGAGGTGTTAGTTTTTACGCCAACATTTCCTTTCATTCAAACTCCCACGTTTTTTATATCATCTCACATCGCCCCTTCAGCAATGATTTGGTGTGAGCATTGAAAGAAACTCACGTTTTGTGAGTAAAATTGCATGGTTTTTATTCACATGTGAAATGGCGGTGAAATGAAGTTCCAGTGCAACCCAATACACGTTTTCAAGTGTTTGTCTTTGAACATTCCATGCTGAAAAATGGTCAAGGCGCCATTTTCAAACATCATTACACATTATTTCCAAGATCATGCTTCAAGTGCAAAGGCACTAAAAAAGTGCGCCATTACATCATTGGCCTTCAAAGATTTTCCTAACACTGAGAAGTGCAGGAGCATTGTTTTTCAACACCCCTACACCAGTCATTTTCTCCCAAGTGCAAGGGCGCTGATTTTCAACGCCCTTACATTTTTCCCAATTTTGCTCCAAAACACTTCAAAACTTGCCAGTTTCGCCCCGAACCTCGCTCCTTCCACTTTGTGCATCGTTTTGCGTGCCTTGTCACTCGCTCCACGCTTGCTCATCATCGTTACTCGCTTCACGCATCCCCATGTTTTTTCGACTAACGTTTGTTCTAACTCCACATCTTGCAATCTCTTTTCAAGATCCTCAAAGTTGTTAATCGGAGATTCAGTTGCTCTCAGATGACTGCCAGAAAACCTCTGTCGTCTTCAAAAGCTAAAGACAAAATGAAGTATAAGTATCAAGGTGTCTATCCGCCGACTGTAGTGGTCTCCAAGGTGGAAAAGATAAAAGACACAGAGGTTGGTCATCAAGACTTGGTTGATTTTGCAGCAAAAACTGAAAAGAAGCCTCTTGAGGATTCTATGAGAGCAATCGTACATAGTAACCTGCATTTGGTGTCTATGTTCCCTACTGCTGCGCACAATACAGAATTTGTCCTTCAAGTTGCATCCCACTACGTCAGGGAAAGCAAAAGTCTGATTGATTCTTCTAGGCACAAGATTTTAAGACTTGACCCTGACTTCTTCGATATTGTGTTCAGAGTGCCACATATGGAGAAGTACATTGACATCTCGATACAAAAAGCACAAGAAGTATATAATGCTGATCCCAACAAGGCTAAAAACCTAATAAATAGCCAATGGTTGAAAAAGCCCAGGCAAAGTGTTTCCAGACAGCCTAAGGGACTCCTGCGAAGTGATTTCAAAGAAGATGTCAAAGATATGATCACATTCTTGAGCAGAGTGAAGGGATTGCTTGAATCGTCCACTTTTCATGACTGGATGTACGAATACATCAGAATCATAAGAAGGCAAAAGGTTCACATTGATTGGGGCAAACAGGTCAGCGATGAATTACATGAGCAGCTGATCAATGTGCCATCCACGTTGAAGTTCTATATGACTTCTTATCTGGTGTATGCCGCAGCTGTGATGAGACAATTTCCAGGTCTATCTACAAAAGGCAATAGACATACCACATCTGTGTACAGATTTTTCTATCAATTGGAGCTGAAAGAAAGCTTTCATCATTTAAGGAGGGTTACTGATGCTTTCTTCGCACCTTTGCTTTTCAACTTTGATCTGACTCTCGAGAGGAGGGTATCTGATGAGGCCTATAAGGCGGTAAGTAAAGTTGGATGCATATTTCTACAATTCCCAACATTTACTTATTTGAGAGTAGGGTGCTACACTGGTTCCCCTTACATGCTACCACGATATCCTTCGGACAAGTGGGTCCTCATGGAGATGTGCAGACAGCTGATTTCAGTGCACAAAGAACGAAGAAATATTCATAAGCATGGATACAAGTTCCCACTGACAATCGGTAGATATACTGTCCCGACTGTACAAAAAGCCAAATCAAGACCTACAGGTATAGGTTTGATTTTGATTACCGAGATGTCAAAAGGCAATTGCAAAAGGGTCACCATCACAAGTACCATTTTGAGGACATCTAGGCTGGTTGCAGAGATGAAGAAGCCATTCGCAAATTGGATTATTGCAGGTTGACCGTACAGCAGATCAAAGACCTTGGTATTGCTGACCTACCAGAGGATTTCATAGATCCTAGTGATATCATGAATGTTGTCTATGATGATCAAGAAATATCCAAGAGGCCGTTGCCTACAATTCACTGGTCCAAAAAGGAAAGTGTTAGCATTAGGGAAAGATTGGCGCCAATTTTGTCTAACACTGCAGAATGGTTACATAAGCATGGCTTTGAAATGAAAAGTTTCAGAACAGATTTAGAAGGAGAAGAAACCGAAGCAGAAGCTCGCCGACAGCAAGAACTCCGCACGAAAAATAAATCAGCGGTTGTTCCCACTTCTTCACGAAGAGGTCCCAGAATCAAGTTTACTGTCGGCAAGAAAGATAGCCAAGTCGTCCCAGAAGGAGAAACCACGGAATCTGAACCATCTCACTCCAAAGGTAAAAGGGTTGTTTCAGAGGAGATAGATTCTGATGAAGAAGGTATTTCCAGTGATCAATCCGCTGAAGATGAAGACTCAGCAGAAGCAAACTCCAATGCAAAAGAAGTTTTTGAAAGCAGACAAGAGTCTAAAGAAGATTCTGAAGAAGAATCTAAAGGTGATTCCAAACGTGAACTAGAATCGGAGAGACAAGAGGTTGATCAACAGGTACCCAGGCATGATGAAGAAAGAACTATGTCTCCACCTGAGAATGTAGTTGAGCAAATTCCCAGAACATCATCGCCTGTGATTTCTAGTGTTCCTCATACTCCAAATCCGAGTACTCCTCCACCTCTTGTTCCTTCATCACCTATTCCTACCACAGGCATTCTTGCAGTAGAGGTATCCACTATTCCTGCAGCATCGACCGTGCTTGATACTCCCTCAGTGACAAGCATCCACACGGTTGATATTTTGTCAAGTCCTCCATCATCTATTCCTAGCCTATCATCACCGTCATATGATATCACTTCTGAAACTGAATTCAATCGGTTCATGAATGAATCAATACGTGATCAGCTCAATGTGCAGTCTACAGGAGCAATGATGATAGACACTTCGCCCATTGTCACAATACCAATGGTAACTTTAGAAGTAACAATGACAACAGAGTTGACGGTGAATCCAGAAGTTCACACCTCCTTTCTTCCCCCTTGGTTGATATCTCATGTCGAAGCGGAAGAAACAAATGATTTCTCCAAAGGAGATTGACCTCGAAAAGATAGTCCCTCCAAAAGCTAAAGGGAAGAAAAAGGCGAAAGTATACTCAAGACTAAATGTTGACAAGACTGGTCACAAGTATGCGGAGATTGGCATACCACCGCAGGAAGGAGATGTCAATATGGAGGACTACACAATAACAAGAGTCTGGCTTGGCAAAGTTACCAATGAAAGTGCAAAAGCAGATGCGCAAGTGACATTGGACATCTTGGCTGGAAGATTGGATAAAATGGAGCAAGCTCGCAATATGTACAAACAGAGAGCAGAGCATTATGCCACTGTTGTAAAGAGACTTGCACGATCTTCAACTAATGCACAATCGCTGGCAATGGTAAGTATTGAGGACCCAGCTGTCACGAACGCTGAGAAGTTCGCCTCCAAAGGCAGGGTGTTGTATGAATTCGTCGAAAAGATCATAGAACACGGATCTCAGATTATAATTGTTGCAGACGAGAAAACTACTCTATTGGCCAAGCTCACCACAGAGCTTGATAAGGAGAAAAGTGTACTTTCCCAGGAGCGCAAAGATATGGAAAAATGCCTACTGTCGTGGTCGCAGATGAAGCAGGTA
The DNA here is from genome assembly GCA_007258455.2 of Sequoia sempervirens. NCBI lineage: Eukaryota > Viridiplantae > Streptophyta > Pinopsida > Cupressales > Cupressaceae > Sequoia > Sequoia sempervirens. The sequence goes on from VDFB02365564.1 coordinate 21,963, forward strand.
AAGCTCAGTAAACTAGTGGAAACCGGGGTAATTCCTAACAAAGAAAAATTCATTGAGGTAAGAGAATCCTTGAAACATTGAATTCAAGTGATTCAATCTCTTGCAGAGGATCTCCACCAAGTGCAGGAAGATGTCGAAGGACATTGTGTGATTCTTGAAAAAGGTATCAAGGAGTTACCAGGACAGCTTCTTGAGGAAAATCGTCTCTGCCTGCCAGCCACAAAAATATCCCAGATCTTCAAAGAAGCCATCATGAAGTTGATTGACAGCGCAGACTTTTCAGAAGCCTCTCTGAACGTCATTTGCGATACAAGTCTTACATTGGATAACCTGAAAACGCATCTTGACAGGTGCAAGAAGGTTCACTCATCTGCCATGAGATCGATCACGAGAATTCACACTATTGTGGATTACACCGTTGGTCCAGATGAGAAGTTTGTGCAGGAGACTAGGAAAAAATACAAAGACTTTCGCGCCCAAAGCAAGGAAATATGAAGGTTCTTGATCTCCAGTGTTAGACATTTTTGATGCTTCCCATTATGCATCTTGTAAATATTTCCTGACATTTTATGTCTTTTTGTAAAGTGTAATTGCACCAAGTTCAAGATGTAATTTCATTAAGAAAAATTACACTTTGACTTTGGTCAAAGTTAGGTGAGATCTCCTAAAATCGCTCACCCAACTTTCCTTGATTTTCTCAATTAGTTTCCTAATTTTGCTCTTCCCTCTTTCTATATATATGAGGGATTTCCATTGTATTGTTTATCCTTTAGTTTTTGCAACCAAGTGCTGCTCAATTTGCAACAAATTGTGAAACTTTGTGTTCATATTTTGTGAATCTAAATCTGATCAATAAAGGAAGAAATTGCATACCAAACTTTGCGTTGGATCAATTGTCTTTTGAATTTGATTGAGATTGGTGGTGATTAGCTTATGAAATCTGAAGGACTCTAAGTAATTCATGTAAACTTTGTGTTACATCCTTTATTTGGATTTATATTTGTGCTTGTAATTGTTCATGCTCTTTGTATACTTTGGTTGAATGATCTACAAGACTTTGTGCTTGTAATTGTTCATGCTCTTTGGATACTTTGGTTGGATGATCTACAAGACTTTGTGCTTATAATTGTTCATGTTGTTCGAGGAATTGCTGCATCTAAGAAGACTTTGTGTTTCTAATGGAACAAACAATACGTCCTTCACAAATCCACCATTGAAAAAGCTACAAAATGACTTTGTACCTTCGTGAGCTTTCCCTTTTCTTTTATTTGTTTATTGTTTATCACTTCTAGTATCTCTACACTTTGCTTTGACAAGCTAGAGATATTGGCATTACTGCTTGTTGATCGTTTAAGGTTATTGTGAATCAAGAACTTCCAACAGTGAAGCATTGTAAACATCTTCTCTGAAAAAAGAGAGAAGGATGAATGTGACACACCCCCCCACTTCGTAAGTATTGTGTACATTTTGTAATTACTTTATTTGTTTTACTATAGCTTCTGTCAACAGTAAGAAGGGCGCCTCCCCTTTCTGAGAGGAGAGATTTATATCTCACATAGTTGTGGCTAAAGTCCTAGTTGTGTAATCTATCAAAAAGTTGATTACATAATTTTCACCCAACAGACCCTTTCCTCGTATCCTAGGAGTGTTTTGGGTGTGAGTGTTGCGAGGCGCTTAGCCTTGCAACCCGACCTACGACCCCTAGCAACGTAGCTAGAAGGTTCCATAAGCATCACAGAACGAAACCTTGAGTGGGTCACCGTCTAGTTGTAGAACCCTTGGGGGCATCTGTGAAAGTCCTGTAGTGTACAAAGAAATGGCCTCCTTTTTACATCTACCCATCCCATCTCCGCAGCCTGCAAGCGGATCCCCTACCATAACTTTCACCTCACAGGACTTGCCAATGAATTATAACAGAGAACCATCTCCCTTATACATCCCCGCACGTATCAACGGAAACACCGTATCGAGTGTTCTTGATGACCCTACATGTTAGGTGAATGTCATTACTAAGGAGATTATGCTAATTAATTTCATACACAAAGATGGGTATGACGAATATAGGAGCACTATTCGTACACACGATGGGCTTTCCGTCAATCCTAGTTGGACCTAGATCCATAAATGCACTTTTTGACATAATCCCAGGGTCTAAGCTCTTCAAAGTGAAACTAGGTATTGTTGTGACCTTTTCACACATCGCCCCATCGCTGATGGGGACCCCCAGTTGCCTGTTAGTTTTTAGGGTTTTGTCTCCTTGCAACGGTTACGAGAGATCACTTTGCTTAGAGTTTCCAGTCAGTTCACCAAGAGTTATCCAAGCCAAGTCAGGAATTCATGTTTGAATCAGCGCGTAGACGTCATGGAAGCGCTCAGAAGGCCCAAGAGACGAAGATCGACTGTGAATTTGGCCAATTCTGACACTTCCTATTTTTTAGGAAAAGTTGCTTTTTCGATTTTTCATTTTTAGCATTTTTGGACCAAACAGGGTTCCCTATTTTTTAGGGTTGCTTTTTCTATTTTTGAAAGTTTCTATTTTTGGAAAGTTTCTATTTTTAGAAGGGTCCCGAGTTCTGAAAACGCACTCAGAAGTCCGAAAAACTCACCAGAACTCTCAGAAAATCAAAATGAAAAATTTGAAAATTTTTGAAAAATTTGCAAAAAAAGTTCAAAAAAACATGAAAATCAGACCAAAAACATTCAAGAATCTGGAAAACCAGTCAAAAAACCAGTCAAGATCGACCAGATCTGAAAGTGAAACCATGGAAAATCAGCTCTCAAATCATGAAATTCATTTGAAATCTGTTCAAGTCTGAAATCTGCCATGGGAAATGAAGGAAAGATGAAATTGTGAAAATCTGGAGGTCATAAAGCTCGCCCAGCAGCAATGGAGAACATCCTTGCATCTTAGAAAGTCCGCCCTTGCATCTTGAGGCACATCCAAAAGACCTTCAAAGTCCGCCATAGCTAAGGATGAACATCCTTAGACTCTTCAAAGTCCGCCATCCTTATCCTATGACCCTTGGAAGTCCGCCTTGGCTTGAAAGGAAGTGGCAAAAGCCTTAGAAAGTCCGCCATCATATGGAAGATACCTTGGAAAGTCCGCCATCCACAAGGAAGTATGTGCCAAGGAGTCTTGAAGTCCGCCATGTGCCAAGAGGAATATCCTAACACCTTCCCAAGTCCGCCCTGCATGTGCTAAGAGGTCCCAAAGTCCGCCATCCACTAGAAGAGACGTCCAAAGAAGGCTCAAAGTCCGCCCTATGCTTAGAAGCTCGTCCAAAAGGTTAAGCAAGTCCGCCCTTGAAAGGTGGGACTTGGCTGGAGGTCATGGAAGTCCGCCTAGACTTATAAAGTAAGGGAAAATCAAAATATTTACTAAGTGTTGATGCCTACCAAGGGAAAATTTCGAAATTGGTTAAGTATGAAGGCTTAAAAGGGTGGAAAATCCTTTCCAAAAGGATAAAGTGATGAGATCAAATGCTAAGATGCCAAAGAAATTCGCCCTAGAAAAGAGGGACGTCCAAGATGCTCATCCCAAGGACTCAAGAGAAGTCCACCATGCACTTGGAAGAAGTTGGTAAAATAGCAAAGACATCCATGATCTACGTCCAAGATGCCAAGGAAGTCCGCCCAAGATGATAGGATGATGATTTTTGGCTAAGTGTCGAGGCCAAATCCAAAGAAAAGCTCTAAAATTCGCCTAAGTATATAGGCTAATGGATGGAAAACGAAGACGTTGGCTAGACATCCGGACATTTTTGAGATGACAAATGTCAAGATTGAAAGGGCATGTGCTAAAGAACGTCAGGATATGGCAAGGAATGAAACGGAATATGCCTAACACGATGAAGGAAAAAGAGGCAAAATTTGCCTAAGTATGGAAAATGCGAAGAAATTGCCAACTTCGACCGAAGAAAAATGCACGAGGTAAAAGGAAAGGAAGGATCGTCCTTGACCAAAAGGATGAAGAATATATCAGACGTCAGGAAAATTCAACCGGCAAAGACATTCGGACAAGGATCTTGCTTAGAAAAATTCGACCGAGCAAGGAAGTATTTGACTTTGGCAGAGTGGAATAAGCTTAAAATCTCGCCTCGGCAAAGAAAAATGAGGATCTGGCAATAAAATCTTCGACGGAATGGCTTGAATTTTGGTTTGGCTAGACGAAATCAAGGATGAAATCGGAAAATACACTCTCAGCCAAGAAAAACGGAAGAACAATCGAGATAGCCATGGGTCCAAGACGAACGGGTTGGAATTAATTAAAATATTTTAATATTTTAATAATTAATTCTCAACTATTTGGAATTTAAAAATACCTTGGACGGAATCAAATTTGCCAGACACGAATCGGACGAAAATGAAGTATGCCAGGCGGAGATGAAATCCGGCAAGAAGAAAATTAAATTCACCACGAATTTAATTAAAGATTTAACGTTTATTTAAAAATTCGAAAAATCAAAAGATAAGCATTAAATGAAAAATCGAATTTTTGAAGATCAAGGAGATTTGTCCGGATAAGTTCGAGACTGAGCCTTGTCGGAAAATAAAAGGAAAGTTGCCTGTTTGGAAAATGAAAACAAATCGAGGATCAAGAAGAAAGATGGCAGTTGCTAAATCGAATTCAATCCTTCAGCATTATAATGAGTTTCAGCAACTCATTTTTTCACACACAGCTGAAGAGAAATTTAATCTTTCTCGAAATCGTCAGGCAATCAATTCATCAATAGGCAAAGTCGAATTGTCCAGAAGGATAAGCAGTGTTATGCTGGGAAATTTTTCGTGAGAAAAGGAAAAGAGTTTTTCAAAGCTGAATTCTTTTTGAAGAGGGGCGCACTTTTCAAAAAAATCAGATTTTTAAATCTGATTTGTATTCAACGTTCCTTCACTGAGGTTTGAGGATTGGTTAATTAAGTTTGCTATCTTTTTATGCCTTTTCCTCTTGACGAAGTTCTGACAAGAATTTTCAACTTCATCGAAGTCACTTTCAGCTTGCTTTTTCGCAATATTTTAATTATTTGAACAGCTGAAAGTCATTTTTTTCGAAACCAAGGCACGTGGTTTAAACTATTTTAAAAAGTCTTTTTATTAATGTTAATTTTATGACTGCAGGTTGACGGACACGGCAGGAGGATTATCAAGGAAGCTGAAAATGAAGTTCGCCAATAAGGGTGCCCAAAAGGAGACCAAGGTCATCTCAAAGTGGAAGAATGTTGTAGATACTGACCTCGGACATGTGGATTTTGACGAATTCAAGCAAAGAGTATACGGTCAGAAGGGACTTCCCACAGCAATAGCCATAAGAATGGTCAGAAACGGGATCTTCCAAGCAGCTGGATTCCCACCGGCCATGGATTGTGCTGAGTTAATGGTGGAATGTGCTCGCCATTATGATGCTCAAAAGAGACAGATCATCGCCCCTGACGGACGAGTCTTGGCACATTTGAATGAAGTTGTAATCCAAGAAACCTTTGGCATCCCTGAGCATTCAAGAACGATCTATAAGACCAAAGAAGAAACCAAAATGCTATATGACAGCAAGGCAGATTTGTGCGCCACCACAGTCAACAAGGTATGGATGGACAAGCCAAAGCCATCAATCAAGAAGATGCCCAAGAGACCTCGCCGCACGGATTTCAAGGAAGATTTTGGAGATATCGTGCTGATGCTGAACAGGATCGCAGGCAATCCGCAAGGCGCCTTCTTTGAGAGCTGGATGTACTACTTCATCGACGAGGTCACCTCCGGAGTCAAGATGTTTAACTGGTCGCGGATGATAAGTGATAACCTTCACGAGCAACTGATCAACCTTGAAAAGACTAAGTCTTTTCACATGAGTTCATATGTGATATACCTATTGGCCAGATCATACAGATATCCTGGATTGATCTGCAAAGGCAGAATTGGCAATGGAGAGAACGAGCTCAGGCCTTACGACTGCTATCCTCAGCTCCAATTGAAAGAAAAGACTCACTTCAGGAGGGTGCATGATGCATTCCTAATGCATATCACCAGAAAGCTCCAAGGAGGAATACATCAAAGGCTGAGCCATGAAGCAAAAAGCCTTATCAGCAAATACGGGTCTTGGTTCATCCAATTCCCGAAATTCACATATATCAGGATCCAGGGATTTACTGGAAATCCCTACAAATTGCCAATCTATCCGACTAATCGGATGATATTGCTCGAGGTTTTGAGGCAACTAGAAGAGTACCAGAATATTCAAAGGCCGACCAAGAAGGCGTCCGTCACATTCCCTTTCTTCATCGGGAACATGCTAGAGTACTGCCCATCCGCCCAAGCAGCTGAGAGTGCACGGTTGGAGATCCAATGGTACCCTTTCACGGCATACAAGTCCAGGGTCAATTATGACCCACATCATAACATCCGGACAGTGGAAGGAAGAAGATATAAGCACAGAACGGAACTGGAGGATTATTGGGCAAATGCTGCCGATGAATACGAGATCAGACGGAAAATGTGGTCCAGGATGTCCGTGGATTTCATGAGAACAATTGAGTTCTGCCGAGTACCTGATCAGCTTCAGGATGACGGAAACCACGTCCAACCTCGCTTTGAGGAAAGTCGACCTCTCCCTCCAGTGAAGTGGTCAGAGCCAGAGCATGCAGACCTAGCCACCCTAATGAGGCCAGTGACGAAATATTCTCAGTGGTGGGTTGATGATCATGTTCAGGAATTGAGACAAAAAGGAATCACGCTCACATATGATCTGTTGAGCGAATCAGAGTCATATTCCTCTAATGCTGGGGCATCCCATCAAGACATGGCCGGTATTGGAGAGAAAAGAAAAGAAATGGTGCCAAGTGCAGAACCTGTTTCCAAGAAGCATAAAGGAGGACCTTCTCGGTCAGCGGCGTCCAGGAATGTTGACCATTTGGTGGCTAATATAGACGACTCCTTGGTTGAGATGCTCGAACCTCTTGCAGCTCAGGAAGTGAACAATGAACCTATCCAATTAGATGATGAAGAGCCTGCATCACCAGCAGGCACAGAGATTTTAGGTTCAGACAATGACATGGATGTCCGGGATAATGACTTAGAGGAAGGAATGATTTCCGCCCTCAGAGGAGTCATGGATGTTCCAAACGAAGACGAGGTCCAAGTAGAGGATGGCATTGAACAGTCAACCATTCCAGACTGGCTATTAGAAAGAATGAAAGTTCAGGTGCCTGCTGAGGCTCAACAGGAAGAAGAGGACGATACTGCCGATTTCTTGGCAAGATTAGAACAAGTTGCTACCAAGAAGCCCGCCAAAAAGTTTTCCACCATCCAGAGGAATGAGACAGGCCACCGTTCCGTGCACATTGCAGTACCTACAGTGGACAAGCCACAGGACGAAATCACTCCGCAGGAGTATGCTATCACCACTGTTGACCTTGGTCCGACATCAAAAGGTCAGGAAGTAGAAGAGTTAGATAATTCCGTCTCGACCATTAAAGCGAGACTGGAAAAGGAAGTGACCAAGAAGAAGGAATATAAGAATGAGGTCAAACGCCTCAAAGAATATATCCAGCATTTGACCCAGCCGCTAGATCAAGGCAATGCAACTGTTCCTCCTCTCCTCAATTCATCACAGGAGATGACTCAGGAAGTTGAGCATGGAATGGTGACAGCCAGGGAAGCGCAAGACTGGATGGCAGGTGAAGGCATGGAAGCTGCCTTGTTCATGGAGAGGTTGGCGCTTGCTTATGGACGAACCTCTTCGTTTCTTTCTAGGTTGATGGATATGGCAGAGACATGGGATGGTATCCCGGATATGCAAGAAAGGCTTATTCCGAGCCTTAGGATTTTGAAGAGCACTCCGAGGGAGGAGTTAGTTGATAAAAGGGTGATCGCTGCAGGGGCAGCATATGATTTTCATCACTGGTTTTGGGCAGTGACAATAAGAGAAGAAGTATTGGAGAAGGCGAGAATCGATGGGCTTGGAATTGAAGAACAGGTCAGGAAAATCCAGGAGAAGATGTGCATGATAACTACAGATGTGTTCGACCGTGAAGTCATCCGGGAGAACGACATGCAGTTAGAGAGACTGAAGCAAAAAGTTCAAGAAACTTTCTTCCCGACCGCTGGACCATTTTCGAAGCAGGACTTTGCGAGAGTGGCAAGACTCTCATCCATTCGGAAAGATTTTGAGAAGCAGGAGACAGATTGGGAAGGTACCTTTGCCAGATGCGCCGAGAAGTTGGACGGACTAGAATTCCGGATCAGCATGTTACCTCCTGTCACGATGGACGAAGTCATTGCCGTAGTGTCCAGATTCGCCAAACACAATGCCACTCGAATGGATAAGGACGCCTCTCCTTGATTATAGCTGGAACTGCCACTTTTCTGATAGTTTTCTGATGGTTAACTCTTGTTATTTTGGGAAACCCTAATTAGGGTTTGGTTGTAACAATCTGGGCCGTTAATCTTGTTTAAATCTCGGCCGTCTATTTCATTTTTGGAGCTCTATATAAACTAGTGCTCTCTCATTTTCATTTTGTGTGGAGACTTGTTATGTATATTGTCGCATTGAGACTATTTTGAATGATAAAAGCTCTTGAGCATGATTTGCCTTGAATCACTTCTTATTGTTGAATAGTAAGCGAGGTTACATATTATCTTCCACCATAGATTAGAATTAAAGTTAGCTTAGATAGAATTTGCTTTGAAAAGTTGTTAATTGAATGAAAGATTGATCGTATCGACTCATTGGTGAAGTGTAGCTCATACTTTCTTCGGATGGATGATTTTCATCCGATGCGTAAAGTTAGCCTGAGCTCCTAAGTGTGGAAGCCTAACTTCAACCTTACCCAAGGTTTGAATATCATTCTCACAACCCCTTTGAAGATCGCACCCATTTTGCGTATGTTGTCCAACAGGAGGCGAAACAAAATGTGGTTTATTTCGCTTCACCAAGTCCTTACTGTCTCTTGATTTTTTAGGCTTAGATTAGACTCTCTGAACCCTATTCTTTTTGCCATTTTTTTTGAGATCCACTGAAAGTCTCAACTAAGAGTCATCAACGATACATTTCCTAAGTCCTGAATTTGCAAAGATATTCTTGCGTAAGTCCCCTTGTTCATTACCAGCAAATCACAACGACCACTGAACTTATCCACACGTCGAGACCCGACTAAAGAAACCTTGGAATCGCCTACGCGGTGGTTTTTCAAGAGAGGATAGAGTGTCTTTGGACATTTTTATTCTGAATGTTTGGTGGATGATAAAACACACATCAACAGGTATCCCCTAGTTGGTCACTATGAATGCAGTCCCCTCAGTGGTTCATAAGTGTCTGAAGTTTTCCTAGGAGGGTACGGTGCATGTAGTCCACGACACTGGCTATAATCCGCCGATTGCACGTGGGGGCTACTCACTAGATCACTTTTGGCCCACACCCGTTGGTCCGCTTCCTCCTAGCACGGACCTCTTGTACCGAACTTACATGAAGTACAACAGAGGGGGCATAACACCTAAAGTGAGATACCCTCCTTCTCCCTATGCCATCTCACATAGGGCTTGCCTAAAGGCAAATGGCGAGGCCACCTTGGCTCAGAGAAGGGAATAAGAGAAGTGTGCTCAGGGTTCTTCTTCCTCCTCTTCCGTTGTTCCACCTGTCGCTTCCTCGCGCCCTATTGCAGTGCCATCATCTTCTACTCCTAGGCGTTTTCTGGAGAATCCGATGGTGCCCACTTGGTGAAAGCCCAAGCGTCTAGCATTTGAACTTCCCGGCTTACCCACGGTGCCTCGGCCCGTTCGGTATGGTAAGGGGAAGGGTCCTCGTGGGGTGTCCTCTATGTCTCGGCCTCCACGGCCTCCTACTGCTCCTGCCTCTAAGGCAGTGCATGGGAAGAGGCTCGCCGCTGAGGTGTTAGAACCAGCTCCCTCCGTTGTCATTCCATCATCCTCTTAGTCTCTCTGTGAAAGAACCAACTAAATGCAAGTGAAGAGATTACTCAAATACATAGAGGTGTTGCACCAACCAAGTGAAGTCTGAAAACTAGCAATTCAATATAATGAAGTTCAGTGATATATATAATTTTTATTCTTCTAATCTAATGGTGACTGCAGAGATCCTTGATGTATTGATTCTAATACAAAGAACCTCTTCCAACAATGACAAGCTCAAGCGCCTTCAATAACTCGCGCTTTTAATATTATGGCAAGGTTCTAAGGGATCGATCTTGACCCCAAGATCCTCTTCTTATGGTGTCTCGGCCGCGCACTGTTCCTGACTCTTCAGATTGTTGTGGATTGCCACCTGAGTCTATCACGCCTCCTTACGTGCTACTGGATTTTGGCTCTTTTCCCTCTATCCTGAGATTCGTGTTTATTGATCTGGATGCCTTCTTCTCATTCCCAGGAGCACACGTCTAACTTAGTGCTTGTCGACTAATTTGGAAGTCTTGGTTCGAACTGTACATCTGATGCTCGGCTTTGGTTTTGAGTTCGTTCTTCTTCAAAAGCTTCTGCAATAATTTGGCATTCTCTAGTTCACTAATTCCTTTTCCATGATCTCTCTTTGGCTCGACTTTCCTCTCTATTACTCTCTAATGGCCTCTTCCCTTCATTGCCTCAACTATATCTATGTGCTTCAATAGACGCGTCCTCCTCCTCCATGCGTCCTTCAAGAAGATGCACGTCTATTCATTCGCATCCCTTAGTTACTATTATTATCGGATGTATTTAGCAGCAATTAGTATTACACAAAATAGTGGATAATTAAATACTTAAATATATATATAATTGAATACAATTTAAATACATGTATAATTAAATATACTTATGTTGCATACAATTATATTTAAATACTTATATTTATATTCATGGCTATACATATATCTATAAAAAACGTAATATATTAGAATGTATACTTATCTCAATCATTTCTGTAGGATGGGGACATCACACTCTCCTTCCTTTTCTCGTCCAAGAGTCCCTCCCTCTGCCGAAAACGGCTGCGATGGATACTCCAATGGTCGAATAGGAGCCTTCCATCCATTCTCAACCCCCGACCTCTAAGTCTCGATGTCACAGAAAATACCTTGCACGTGAGCACAAGTGTTCGAAAAAGGCTCTGGCCACTGAGCAGGCAGCCTTGCAAAAGATGGAAGAGGAGCCGACAATTCCTGCTTCGGCACCCTCCGCTATGTCCTCTCCCGTCCTCTCTGCTTCAGTTCCTTTGGCTTCGGTTCTGCTTCTGGCTCCCACCGCAAATGTAAACGATCCTCGCCCAAAGAGGGTTGTAATGTCCCCATTTTGGCCATACACTCTTCTTTTGGATTTAGCCTATTTCCGAAAATCCGTAGGCTAAGCTGAAGTAGAAAACTAGGGTTTCCTCTTTCAGATACTACTCAGTTGGCGTTCAGAGGATGTTGTGTAGACTTACTATTTATAGTAGTTTGCTATTTTTATCAAGTCTATCTTTTGGCAGTATCTATCTAGCAGCAATTCTATCCTTTGCAGTTCAGTCTTCAGTTTGGCTTTTTGATGGTTTTGAAGTTAACTTACTATTTTTGGCATTTGCTATTTTTAGTAAGTTCATTTTTGGCAGAAGCATCATCGTCAACTTTGTTCAGTTTGGCATTTGTCAATTTGCTATTTTTAGCAATTCATCAGCTGCAGCTTGGGCATTGTATTTGGTTATCTCCTTGGACTGAGTTTCAGACTTAGTCAATTTTCATGTCTTGAAGTTGTACCCCACGCATAGGCTTGATGACTTCAAGTTGTTTTAAAGAAGGGGACATAAAGGGGTCAAGTGAGCATTTAATTATTTAATAAATGCTTTATTGTTGCAATATGAAATGGATGCCTAAAGGGGAAGTTGAATGATATTTTAATATTTCAAAAAAGTGAAATGCTTAAAGTGGCGTCCCTTTTGGAAGTTGAAGTGATTCAACTTCTTGGAATTTGAACAGTCTCTTGTTGCTTCATTTGCCAATTGAAACTTATATATTGCTGTTGTTTGAAGAGCTGATTATCCATGAAAATTATGCTAAAGTTATGCTGTCGAAATAACAAATTGTTTAATACTTCGAGGGATGCTTACCTCCTAGTTCCAATTCAATTTCGTGTTTGAAATACAACACCTAGTTGGTCATTTGCTGCTTCTCAAATCAGACTAGCAGATTGAGCTCGATAGTTGAAGATTTTGATGAAATTTTCAGTTTTGAAGTTGTTGATACAGTCACAGCTGAAGGTAGTTTTTGCATACAGCTTTTGAAGTGAATTTAATTTGCTTGTGGGTACTTTTCCAATCCATTCCTACACCCAAGGCTACCATCTTTGGAGAGTTTCAGATTTTAGTTTTGAGTTTATGATTTTTACTTGTCAAAATCGCCCTTGCTCAAGGCCGTACCATTCTGGAACATTGGGAATTGTGTTAAGAAAATAATACTCATCATTTGCTGCTGTTTCTTCATCATGGAATGGGCGCCTATCTTCCAGGAGATCATTGCAACTGATTTCACGTCATTTGGAGGTTTTGTTGAAAGAGTTATGAGTATTTCATTGATGTACAGTTTGCTGGTCTGATTTTTTGTTAACATTGTTTCTATATCAGACTTATTAAATAATTGTACTTGCTGGTTTGAGCTTCAATTCTTCATCTTATATCATTGTAAATGTTAGAGGAAGTGATACTCTAACTGTTTAATATTTTTGGAAGATTATCTATTCTATTTGCAGCTGTTCTTATTCTTTGTAAAGCTAGTTAGTAGTACTAACAGCTCTTCCTTTACTTGCTGCAATTTTATATCTGTTTTACACTCCCACAATTGAGTGGTTGAGTTTTAGAATAAACATATATCTTGTTTGTAATTTCCCCCCACGTTAATAAGTGGAAGAGTGGATTTAAAGGCTGGCTTGCCACCTAATAATTGTTGTAAACTCACCCACTGAATAAGTGGAGTATTCCCACCACTTGTGGATGCCTGCACCAGCAGATGAATTGTACTTTCAGCTCTGTTTATGCCTAATGATCCTCTGACCATATGCTATCACCTCGCCCACATTGGGATCTTGGTGAACATTCTTGGTTAGAGTTATCTTCTTTGCTGGTTTACATTTTGGAGCTAACGCTAATCAATGTTTGGTTGCTGATTTGAATGTTAATTTTGGGAAAAAATTAAGGGGGAATATTTCAAGGGTGCAAGTGTTTATTGCTCCTTCAGTTGAGCTGCCCCTTCTGATGTCCCTTCCGGACATCCCGCCATTCTCAAAACCCGTGGACATGCCAAACACTTTGGTAGTGTCTGTCGCGGTTCTCTCCTCTTCCTTCGCACCCTCTACTTCGTCCATGGAGATCTCGAATCCCTCGATGAAGCGAAAGATGGAGGACAACCCTGCTAGCAATGGGGGTCGGAAGAAGGGCTCACCTTCTTCAAATGGTGGTTCTACGTTGGCTTGTGTCATCCTAGTGACGGAGGAAGCCTCAGCGTCCCCAAAGTTTGTCACTGCTCCCGAGTCATTCGGTGAGCCTAGCAGTGGATCTCGGGCGCCACCTCCCTCGCTCGTTGAGTTAACACATGGCACTCCTATGAAGTGCATGTTTAATTTTGTGGACGAGGTCTTGACCCTATCAGCAATTTCCGCAAAATAGTTGACTTTCACCCCACAAGAACTGAGCGGAGAAGACCTCAAGGGGCCTTCTTCCTTGGCTCTTGTTGCGGGAAGGTCAAAGGGTTTCCCCCTTGATATTTCGCCCTTGCAGGTTCGTCTACCCTCCCCGTACAATGATCTAGATTGGGAGAACGACAACCTCTTGGTTGATGAGGACTAGGGGGCACCTCTTCTTTATCTATAGAATAGATTGTGTGTGTGTGTGTTGTGTTCCCCTGTGCTTGTGTTATGTGTTCCCGGATGACCCTTGTCACCCTTGTAGGTGCTTGGATACAGGAGTGTTTTTGTGTCATAAAACTTCCTCTATTTGTTACATCATTCTTCCTCTGTTGTTTATTGATTTTCGACAATTGGGGACAATGCAAAGTGTTGGGGGCATTTAGTCTTCCCTTCCATATTGACCCAATTTTTTATTTTCATTTTGTCTTCACGTGCCTTACTTCATATGGTCTAATATAGTAGGGGGTTGATGACAATTCATTTATATACTATTATATCTACTTACCTATATTTATGAGCAGCTATGAACCCGAAATATCAGACCGCCCCTGTCTCTTGTTCATGATGTTATTGTCTCTTCTTTCTTTGCGCTTATTGTTTGTGCTTGTTTCGTGATGTTGTGGTGCTCATGTGTTGTCCCTCGCATGTGCGACAACATTACCACAATTACATCTCGTTATGTTCCATGAGCCACAACATCACTTTTTCATTCTTGCTTTTCTCTCCTTAGGGTGTCGCCCGCCTTTGTGTTCGGCACGCACCATCCTAAGGGGGGGCTCTCACACTACTTTGATTTTTAGAAAATGCATTCGGTGGCCAACAAATCTTTTCTTGAAAATCCCTTCAAAATACTTTTCAAAAATCGCATTCCTCAACAAGGACCCCAAGCAAAATACTTTTCCCTCATCATGGGTTCATAAAGAAAGAATTTGAAAAACTTGTTGGAAATATTGTCAATGATGTCAAAGGTACAAAGACGAAGTTGCTATCTTTAATGCCAAAGGAAGAATTGTCATTGATGTCAAGGTAATACACAAAAATTAAAGAAGACTCATATAAAGGAGAGCAGCAATTTTATTAAGATTACATCAAACCAGATTTGTTTGATTATATGCAGCAATTTAATAAGACAAGAAGAATAAAACAAGAAGACCAGAAGAACAAGACAAAAATAAATAAGACGAATCATATTTGGAGGCTTTAATTATTGCTGTCACCTACTGTCATGTATCGCAGCAAACAAAGGAGATATCGGGCTTCTTTTTAAGAGGTCAAATAAAGACAAAACAACCTTGTGACTAAGCTGCTGTGTATGAAGTGCAGAAAAAGACAAACTTCAAACATCTAACATAGGAAGAAAAATCAAAAAACTTAAGGAGATTATATTTCTAAAGGAGCCGATAATTATTTTGGGACAAATTAGGGTGACGTGGCACTAGTTTTGAGGCTAGCTGAAGGATCACTAAAGGAAGTATTATATGATGTGGCTTCAAATTAATAAAAAGTGAAATGGTCTGATTACTTTAAAGAAGACAAAAATATTAAAGAGACAGCTTTTTCAAGTGGTGTGATTTATTCTAAATGATGCAACTTCATTGAAATATGAAAGGGTGCGATCCTTTATGCAACTCCAGATTTTTTAAAGGGTAAAATCAATTAAATACAAGTGGTACGATTTACCATTGATGAAGTTTCATTAAATATGGAAGGGTGTGATTAAGACAAAAAGAACAGATTTGAAGTGATGCGATTAAATGAAAAGGTAGATTTTAAATGATGCAGTCTCTTACAAAAGATTGCAGTGTTTTATCAGCATTTATATATATATATATAAGGTCCATTTCAGATTCGTGGAGTGTGAGTGTGGAAGAATGATTATGTGAATAGAAGTGCAGAAGATTATATCTCTTGTGTGAGCATAAAGGAATAACATACATTACAAAGGGGGTGAAAGAATAGTCATGTGAAAATCAGAACAGAAGGATTATATTTCTTGTGTGGGCATTAAAGTGATAGCATACATCACAAAGAAGGATAGGGTATGAAGCAAAGAGCAGATCAGATTTGAAGATCTCATTCTACATTCAAATTTTCAGTCATTCACAAGAGGTTGGTGCCTCAAGTTAGCCAAGGTTGGTGCCTTGGAAGAGCGAGTTGGTGCTCCTTGTAGGTTGGTGCCTACTAAACCAAGTTAGGGAGTTGGTGCTCCTTGTAGGTTGGTGCCTACAAAACAATTTAAGAGGTCGGTGCCTCTAGTAGGTTGGTGCCTACAATCATTGTAAACTTATATAAATATAAAGTACATTATTTGTACCGTAGTTTTCTCCTGCAAGGGTTTCCACTTAAAATCTTGGTGTCAACTTGTTCTTATTGTTATATTCTTACATAGTTGCTATTGTGATTGATAAAGTTTTAAATTGGTAAAATTTGCATTATATTGATTCACCCCCCCCCTCTCAATATAACTGTGTGCTCATCAAAACTTTCCTCTAAGGGGGGAGCACCTTCTCTTGTGAGAGAAGTTCTGACTTTCGCCTTGCGAGGGGGCCTATTTCCTTTCGAATTCCTTGATGAAGTGAACATCTTTCAAAAGGATTCTTTGATGCTGAATTGATTTGCGAAAAACACTCTTGTACTTTCAAACTAAGCGTCCCTTGAGTGGACCCCTTTTCTTTTGAACCCTTTGAAAGTTTCTCCAATATTTGACTGTCTATCTGCTTGTTTGCCTGTGTGGCTGCTTTTTGTCTTCTAACATGTTTTATATGCGGATTAACATGTTGCTTTGCAGGTGTGCCTATGAAGCCACTTTCCAATCCGACTCTGCAGAGTCCTTCACATTGGGCTTCCTTCAGGAGAGAGTACCTGGAGGCGCCCTCTTTGCAAGTCTAAGGACCTATGAAGCGCTTGTATCCTGCAAGATTTGTCCATCGTTGGTCTGCGGGCCTTCAATGCACTTTGTTCAAACCTCCTCAAGAGAGAGTACCTATGGAGTTACTTGCTTACCCTGCGCTTTCAAGCTCGTCAGATTGCTGTCTGCTTCCTCGACGGTTCAAGTATATGTTTCTAAACTCTTTCAATCTACTTCACCGAACATTCGTTGGCACTCATGTTCACTAAAGTGGAGGCAAAATGTACAAGAGCGAATTTGCACCCCTCTTGCAAATTCCCCTTTTACACCCTTCACTTTAGAAAAATCAAATCCAACCAAGTAATTCCACGTCCTCATTCCGTACCCCATCCACTT